>JAODXP020010036.1:0-157990 GCA_027497455.2 Sardinella longiceps | reverse complement strand
AGACAGGTCATTTGCAGGAAAAATTAGGCCTAGTTTCCTGTCAAAGTTTTCTCTGTGGATTCCTGATCAGAAGGCCTATTAAAAGAGATTAAGACTTGGGGCCACCTCAAATTTTGCCCCAAATCCAATATGGCCGACATTTTCCAAAATGGCATATTTTGATGCAGTTTCAGCCATTTTGGAAGGCCATAATTGTTAAAGATGGTCTCTTTTCCACAAAATACTTTCATATTCCTTCAAAGACATGTTAACAAAGGTTGACTAAACAAAAAAAATTGTCAATAAAAACTACCCCCTTGAAATATATCAAAGAAATTGGTCAAAATTGGTAGAATTTCGCATTTTGGCATCATTCGACATTATAATGACTCCTTTTTCACAGAAAACCTGTTTTTTCCCACTGAATATGTATCTGCTGATCAGAAGGCCTATTAAAAGAGATTAACTCATTGACTGCCAATGACGTCTTTAGACGTCAACTGAAATACTACCGTTCACTGCCAATGACGTCTTTAGACGTCAACTGTGTTTTTTAATGGGGCGGGCTGCAGAAAGACCTAGGGAACCTTGTCTGTAAATATCAGAATTTTCCGTCGAAAATTGTTGTTCCAAATTGATCCTGAGGGTGGCAGTGTGTCACTTTGGATGTGAGATCAGCAGAGATTCATAGGTATGGCCAAGGGAGAAGTAGAGAAAGCTAATGACATGGCTAAATATGCCGCTAGCAAAGTGCAGACGTAAATCGGAGAAGTTTAGGCAGTTCACACTCGATCAGAGTATGTGTCACTGCCATAGTAGTTCGAGTAGTGTTCCGATCGTGGGAGATGAAGGAGATCAACCTTGGGCAAATGGAAATAGCAGTTGTGACTTGTTTCAGTGCCCAGCTAGCTCACAGTTCCGGGTCAGGTAAGAATTTGCAGAGCCGGATGTTGATCACTCAGTTATCGCTGTCACAGCCTGTAATAGCATATATTTACCTTGTTACAACAATGCCTATTTTATTACCAAAAGCCCCCTGTTACTGTTGTTTTTGTGGTCGTATCAAAGGAAGACATTTTCCCGATGTTTGACGTGCTAATAGACCGAAAAAAACGCGCATCCAAGACACTAACGTTGTCAAACAAAACGCTAATTTTCTCCTTTTTTGATAAAAAACGGGAATGTTTGGAGAAAGTAGCTTATGTTCGCTCTGCTGATTTCTAAGCAATGGAAAGGGGTAGAAACGAACTTTTTTTTCTGGTGAAAGAAGAGAGTCTGCTCTTTCTTGTGGTAGTTTCATTGTTTATGTAGTCGTAACACATAATATTCTGTGGCTCTTTAAAAAACAGTCAAAATCCCCCAAAACCTCTGGCAGTATGGAACGCTCTATTCTGAAAACGGCTGGCAGTCAATGAGTTAAGACTTGGGGCCACCTCAAATTTTGCCCAAAATCCAAATGCCAGACATTTTCCAAAACAGTGTATTTTCATACAGTTTCAGCCATTCTGGAGGGCCATAATCATTAAAGATGATCACTTTTCCACAGAAATACTGTAATATTTTGTTGACAAAGGTTGACTATAACTAAACAGAAAAATATCTAAATAAAAATGACCCCTTAAAATGTATCAAGAAAATTGGTAGAATTTCACATTTTGGCATCAGTTAACATTATAATCAGTGGTTAAAGTGGGATTTGGCAGGAGGGGGAACTCCCATATTTTGTGTCGGCACAAACAGAAAAATGTATAGAAGAAGAATAGGCTCATATTGTTAATTTATCTGAGGTGCCGGTACTGCGTACCCCCGCATTCCCCCCACTTTAACCCCTGATTATAATGATTCTTTTTTCACAGAACGCTTGTTTTATTCCACCAAATATGTATCTGCAAAGGTTAACTAAACCAATTGAAAATAAAAAATGAAATTGAAAATTGGCAGGCTAACCCATTTTGCCCAAATTTGAGTTCTGCAACTCAAAATGCTTTTCAAAATCTTCTTCTTGGGGCCACGTAAAGAGTTGCCCAAAAGACAAAATGGCCACCATTTTCTGAGATGGTGGATCACATAGTTTCAGCCATTGGAAGGTCATAATAATTGAAGATTGATGAAAAAAAAATGGTCATTATCCTGCATGTTTACATAGGTTACACAGGACTTTTTTGGAGTTATTGTCGAGAGAGGTACACATGAAGAGATCAAGCTTTAGGTCTGATTTATTGATCAATTCTTGCTACCAACATTTTAGAAAAGGATCAGAGTATGACTAATTACTATTAGCCTACATTATATTCTCCCTTAACATGAAGGCAAACAACAACATAATTCAAAATGGCCTGTTCTGTTGGTATAGCCTTTGTTGCTTGGAGCATTGAAGATTAGCCTGACATAGCCCTTCCATAATACTGCTGTTCATCCATATTCATAGTCTGGAGGTTCTTTAACCTGACGCGATTATAGGGCGGGGGCAGTAGCCTGGGTGAAAGCCAACTGTTGACTATGTTATACAGTCTGGCCCAATGCAATTCAATGCATTCAGTAATAACAGATCTCTGGCAAGTTCTGATCTATTTTGACATCGTAGTGGTAATAAATCCCCAAGATCATGGATGTTAATGTCATGTACCAATTTTATGAATGTAATTTGAATGTAGGGGGGAGCATAACAAACGCGTTCCTATGCTGTAGGACTACAAAGTTCTGAGACTTCGCTCTAAACTGTGTGCTGATTGGCTAAACCGTAGAGCAACCGAGGGAAAGGGAGCTAGTGGGGCTTGGGCCAGACTAAGTATGGAGATAAAATTGTTTAGTGGAGGTACGTAAGATGGCATCGCCAGGCTAGGGGGGAGGGCATTCAGTTCTGGTTTGAAATGATTGGACAGCTCGTCTAATCAGCTTCGCTTATTGGTCGGTTGTCTCTCTACCGATGTAAACCCACCCCAGAAGACTGTCCCCAGACCATGAATACGGATGAACATTATAGGTGGGCTATGTCAGGCTAATTGAAGATTGCACAGACACACACAAAAAAAACATGTTGGCTTGCTATACCCTTACACAGAGCCTTTATTAGTGTGTGGGAGATCCATATGTTCCTCACAGTCTGTAGTGACAGCTGGCTTTTACACAGTTTAGAAAATCTTGTAAGTCTCTCGCAGTTAACCTACAGTTCCTTAGTGCAGCAGAAGTGAGGAACCATCAGTCTTCTTGGGGTGTTCTCTTCCTAAGACAGCCACTTCTTGGTCTGTCTTTGACTTCACGCAGTCTCATGGAACTTGTTTCTAAGTTTGGAAATGGTGGACTGATGCCAAATGATGCTGCCACTCTATATGCTGGGTTTCCCTACTGTGTGGGGCCCTATCCCGAAGGAACAAACGTGGCATCTTTCCCCCAGTGCTGCTGCTTGGAGAAACCACAACCCCAACAAGTTGCAGAACCCATGCTCAGATAATAGTAAAGGCACACCAGTTGCACTCAACTGGCAGCATTTGAAGCTCAAACCGCAATGACTGACAACAGAAAATTATTACTGGCCATTTTGACACATTTTTGGTTGGCACTATTCACATGTTTGGTTTGTATTGCTGTGACAAATCAACAACGAAAATGATATAAAACGCTTGATTGGTATTACTAAAGGGGATAACTTACTTTTTGTGCTTGGTTTATTTAGCATACAAACAAAGATATCCACAAAAATGATTAACAACTCAAGCCAACAGCTTGTCTTCTAAAATATAAAACCTTGGAACTTGAATGAACTTTCAAATGTGTCTTTTGAAGGAATATGACCATTTTTTGTCTTCAATCTTCAATAATTATGACCTTCAAGAACACCTATAACTATGGCTAGAAACTATATGAAAATCCACAATCTCAGAAAATGTTGGCCTTATTGTCTTTTGGGCAAAATTTGATGTGGCCCCAAGGAGCCACACAAGATTTTAAAAAGCATCTTGAGTTGCAGAAATGAAATTTGGGCAAAATGGGTTAGCCTGCCACATTATTATTTCACTTTGGTTTTAGGGATCTCCATATAATAAGTGTGCTGTATGCTGAAACCTGTTATTTCCATGGAAATGTAGCATCCTTTTTTCTTAAGACATTGCACTATAAGATAAGATTTACTGTTGCTTACTCATCCTAAACATGTATTTGATAGAATAGGACATGTGTTTGTGACAGAGAGGTCATTATACCCCCTAACGATGTGAAAATGTGAAATTCAAACAATTTTGGAGCAATTTTCCTAATTAGTGATAATTCTTATCTTCAATTTTCCTTGTTTAATTAACCTTTGCAGATACATATTCAGTGGAATAGAACATCATCATTATAATGATAAATGAGGCCAAAATGTGAAATTCTACCAATTTTGACCAATTTCCTTGCTATTATTTTAATGGGGTAATTTTTATATATATGCTTTTTGTTTAGTCAACCTTTGCAAACATGTCCTTAAAGAAATATTACAGTATTTTGTGGAAAAGTGATAATTTTTTTTATGATTATGGCCTTCCAGAATGGCTGAAACCAGAGCCATCTCTATGGCTCTGGCTGAAACTGTATGAAAATATGCCATTTTGGAAAATGTCGGCCATATTGGATTTTTGGCAAAATTTGAGGTGGCCCCAAGTCTTAATGTCTTTTAATCAGCCTTCTGATCAGGCAGAAACATATTTGGTGGAATAAAACAAGTGTTCTGTGAAAAACGACTAATCATAATGTTGAATGATGCCAAAATGCGAAATTCTACCAATTTTGACCAATTTTCTAGATATATTTTAAAGGGATAATTTTTATTTATATGTTTTTTTGTTTAGTCAACCTTTGTTAACTTGTCTTTGAAGGAATATGACAGTATTTTGTGGAAAAGAGATCATCTTTAATGATTATGGCCTTCCAGAATGGCTGAAACTGTATGAAAATACGCCATTTTGGAAAATGTCGGCCATATTGGATTTGGGGCAAAATTTGAGATGGCCCCAAGTCTTAATCTCTTTTAATAGGCCTTCTGATCAGGAATCCACAGAGAAAACTTTGACAGGAAACTAGGCCTAATTTTTCCAGCAAATGACCTGTCTAATGATACCTTTGGGCGCAATCATTAGGAAAAATGGCTTTGCTTTTCACTCCTACACAGATGATACACAGCTATATCTTCCCATAAAGCCCAACGACTGCACACCAACAACCACACTCAATGCCAGTCTTGAAGACATAAAAATCTGGATATCTAACAATTTCTTATGCCTAACTCAGATAAAACTGAAGATCTTCTGTATTTCGACCTCACTCAGACTGTCACCACGTTCGTTACACTGTGAATGATGCCATTCCTTGTACCTACCTTCGAGACCTAATGACAACAATGTCATGTGATTGGCAGCAGGTGGCATGGCTCACCTCCTGTATTAACACCATTGTGAGCCAGCCACTTTCTCTTGCCTTTCTCGCATACCAGAGACCTTTGGTTGGTATGTGAGAAAAAGTAATCGTTTGATATCGATGATAATCTTGTATTGTCAAGGTCATGCTACCGAATATGGGCCGGATAGCTCAAAGCGTTAATGAGATACATGTTTCTGCTAATTGTGGCGCCCCCCAGTGGCAAAATAGCACCAAATTTGATGAGGGCACTTTGGATGGTCCCTTAAGTCATGCCACCAAACATGGTCTTGATATGTCAAAGCATTTCCGAGATCCGAGCTTACTTCCTGTTTGCCGACTTCGCAGTCAAATTCGATTGGCCACCACGGGCAAACACTTTCTTGTTTGAGAGCGCCACGAATAACACTGACCAGACATGGCCTATAGATAATTTCAGACAAGTTTGGTGGCGATCGGCCGAAATGCACGGCCAGGGTGAATTTACTTCCACTTTCGATAAAATTCCAAATTACCGAAAAATTCCGGAGTCGGAAGATGACGTCATAGGTAACATTGGAACTGTCTACTCCCACGGATTCCAATGGTACCAAAATCATGAAAATCAGACACACAGATCAAAATGTCACGGTTACTTAGTAGTAACCTCGGTTCTCTGAGGGAGAACGCGAGACGCCAACACTTGAAAATGTCACATTTCAGGCTTATAAACTGAAAAACTATATCAAACCAACCCATTTAAAAAGGGCTCCGAGATTCCACCGCGTGCGAAGCCCCTCCCCATTTTTTAAATGGGTTGGTTTGATATAGTTTTTAGAGAACTTAACTTAGAGAACGTCCATAAACGCAAATGCAACTTTGACCAGTTGGTGGCGCCAGAGCGTAAGGGGTATCAGTGCGCCCTTGGGTGAAATCAGTTCAGGTTCAGTCCTCTATCAGTGTACCAAGTTTCATGAGTTTACACCTTACGGTTTGGGCTACAGGCGGAAGAATATATTTCCGTCAAAACGTCCCCATTCATTTTCAATGGGGAAAAAATTGCTTCGAAAAACGTTAATAACGCAAAAACGACAAGGCGTATCAAAAAACTGTATACAAGCTAACTACTGCGCTACAGGACGGACAAGTGAGAAGTGAAACGGTGTCCCTGGCTCAAAAGCCCCGGGAGGAGTAGGGGCACACAAAAATGGGTGAAAAACCAAATGTACAAGAACAATAAGTGGGCTTTTTCAAGCCCACTTAATAAAACAATCCAATGAAAAAAAAAAAAACCTTACATATGACAACCTTACAGTGATTTGAGTTCACAGAGCAGTTGGCTTTTACAATGTGTAGAAAGAAAATTGGTTTACTGTCACCTTCTTCACATCTCCTAATCCCTCTGTGTCCAGCAATACTAGTGTGACATCTGTAAAAAAATAAATAAATAAATAAATAAATAAATAAATAAATAAATAAAAATGTATGATGCATTTAAGATTAGCCTATGGGCCCTATTTTCATGATCCATGGCGCATCGTCTGAAGTCTATGGCGCAGTTGACACTATGGGCGGTCCTTGAACTGTTTGCTATTTTGAGGACGGGATTTGAACTTTGCCTAGGGTGACCATATTCTCATTTGTGAAAAGCAGGACACCTTGGGGGGAGGGGTATGAGATGCGCGCAAAGCGTGCTGTAAATTTTTTCCAACATAGGAGATCTACTGAAATAGTAGGCCTATTTCAACCTTTTTTTTTTTTTTTGAACTCCCCCTGCTAATTATGGACTTTGCTAAACTAATTTATTGTATTATTATTATTATTATTATATGCATGTCTAGCTGCTATAGAAAAAGGGGGAACGTCTGAAATACCCCAGCACCACCTAAATTGGATGAGGGTGCTCCAATTCTGCAATTGGGTGATATAAAACTTCAACATAATCTCACAGAAATCTGTGAAATGAACACAATTTATATTAAAAAAAAAAAAAAAGCAATCTGTGGTGGGAGCACACTATTGTAGACTTTATTGGGATGGAAGCAGATATCACACCCACTGAAAGTTAATGAGACACAGCTTCTTCCAAATACATCACTGAGCAATGCTGAATATGCAGCTGTCTCTTTTCAGGACAGAATTTTTTAGGCTATTCATGATTTTGTGTCAACAGTGTAACCTGCCACTGATTATGTTTGGAAAAAACATCGTTTATTTTAGTGGGTGAGTTGTGTTTCATTTTACTTCTGTGAGATCAGGTTGAAAACTTATCTCAAAGTTTGCAGGTCTTATAATGTGTGATGATTTTATCAAAATCCCTCTTCTAATGGCCGATCTTTACACTGAAATTGAGCCATCTTATTCTCAAGTAAGTACGTTACCAACGGATAGATCTGATTGTGTAGTTTAATTTAATACCAAATACCTCCATTGTAAGAGCAGATATACCCATATAAAGCTTCCGAAAGACAATGAAGCAAAACCCGCGATATGTATAGTATAGCGCACGCAAAAGGATAACGCTAAATTAATGGAAGTGCCCGTGATGAATGTTTAACGAACTTATTTTCGGCTATCTTCTGATTATAAGAACAGGGCTGCCCGCACGGATTACGTCACACGCAGCGCCGTGTGCAGTGTCCTAGTGCCTGTAAATTTAATGGTCCAATGATGAAGGTAATTTAAAAAGCAGGACATTTCCTCAGTTTCTAAAAATATCCCCGGACGCCCAGGACAGGGCATGAAATACGAACATGTCCGTCCAAATACGGACGTATGGTCACCCTAACTTTGCCCCTCCTTGAGCATTTAAGTAAATGAAAACATTTAATAGCTCAATAATTATGACCGCCGCTAGTGTAGCTAGTGCAGTGGTCATACAGTGATTGTCAAAGGTTTTTTTTTTTCTCCTGTCATCTACTTCCTGAACGATTCCCGGGACACCGTAACACCGGGGCACATGAAACTTGGTGGGCATGTAGCCCCAGTAGACTCTTACGGAAAAATATTGTTTGGTCCCCGGGGGCCACTCCATCTTTGCGCGGCCCCCCACGAAACCCCCCAAAAAAACAGTTTTTCCTAAAGAACTACCTGACTCGTGACATTGAGGATGATGAAATATTTATGGAATGTTGGTATCAAGAGCCCACATCAACTTAACTTATAACCTGTCATTTGTGATTTGCAATGGTAAAAAATGTTGAAAAATTAAAATTCCATATTATACTGCTTTAATTGCCTATCTTTAGATCAGATATTATGAACTGCACCAAATTTAATGTGTATGATGAACCTGACATCTTGTGGGAATATGTAAAGTTTTGTGAAATTTCATCCATGAGGGGCTATAAAATAAATGAATTTATATGTACATTTAATGACTGTACAACCATGTACCTGTAGATGGTGCTATTAGGCCTACTGTCACACACACACAGGGCAGAATGTGCAGAACTGAGCGGCGGTCATATTTTGTACCGCCATGCGGTACATCTAGTTAATGTTGTGGCCTTCGTTGTTATGCTGGAACGAAGACTGCATTTCCTATTGCGTTGTGCGCCCATAAAATAGCATTTCTGGAATGCGTGACTGAAGAATGACCAAGTTTGTCCCAGTCAGTAGTGGGCCCGCTTTCTGCGCCTGTAACATCTGTTGCGCTTTGTGCCTAACCACACCTGTTTTTTCACAGACACACCTACAAGGGCGCAAAGTCATCTGCTATAATAGACAAGTGAATTTCTTGACATTAAAACAAACAATGCGCTCACACAGAATAGCAATAGTCGCGAAAGCTTGGTGCGCTGTGTGCATTATAGGGCCCTATGTGTTATTTATGTTTAAAATGTGAGTATACTTGCCTTTTTTGGAGGGGTGAGGTACACACCACATCCAGATTCCTTTGGTCTTTGACTCAGTAGTATTGCCCAGGGCAAAACCTGAGATGAAGAGGAATATGACTTTTTTAAATTTGAAGACACACAGGAAATTGGTTAATGTTTTAAAAAAACATTTAAAATCATTTCCTTAAACAGATTCCACTGAGTTTAAGACTTTCAAACACCATTCTTTTGTTTGTCATTGTTTCATGGGTTTGGCTTCAGTGTTCCATTCTGCTGATTTTGAATGTTGTGGCTGAGGTCGGTGACATCAGGCTGGTCTAGCTGGTTCTGAAATGGTCTTACCTGTTTGTCCTGCGAGGCGATTCATCAGGTAGGACTTCCCAGTTCTGTAGAGCCCCACTATGGACACCACCACCACCGGCTGCTGGATCTGCTGCAGGATGTTCAAAGCCTCCTGCTGGACACTCAGACCCCCGTCCTCCTCATTACTGATGAGGCACACTGGCTTATTCATGGTCCCCGGAACTACAGTAATATCTGCACACACACACACACACACACACACACACACACACAAAAACACACATTCATACGAACATAATAGAAAAATAGACATATATGCAATCACACACACTCAATGGTGTTTTTTTTCCTCCAACGGCACCTTCCAGGCAGCACGGCCTAAAAGGCACTACCTTTGTCCTATTCCTAAACCTAACCACCTCAACCCTCATCCTAACCCTAAACTGAGGGTAGTGCATTGAAGGCAGCGCTGCCTGGAAGGCACTGTTGAGGGCAAAAAATACCAAAGACCATCACACACACATACAAACATGTAAAAATAGACATACATGTACACAGGGGTTAAAGTGGGGGGAACGCAGTACCGGCACCCCAGATAAATTAAAAATATCATACCATTCTTCTTCTATACTTTTTTCTTTGTTTGTGCAGACATAAAATATGAGAGTTCCCCCACCTGCCAAATCCCACATTAACCACTGCATGTACACACACACACACATTTATGAACATGTAAAAATACACACGCACGCACACACACAAAGACAAAGGAGAGAGTCTAGACTTATTTCTATAAATGGACTGATATGACCCAAGAGTAACAGTAAGTCTGGGGTGATATTGTAATCTGATGCCATGTTTTTTTTTTTTTGTTTTTTTTTTCACCCGTCTTCTGAGCATGTTTCAACTGTTACATTAAAATCATGTCATTAAATATGATTCATATTTACAGTAATTGATAAAAAACATAGTTTCAGGCATTTAAAAGACATAATATTTTAGGAACAAGTCATCTGCTAGAAAATTAGGAACAGCCAATAATGTGATATCTACCAAAATGTCACGTTTTATTGTATACATGAATCACTGGATATACATATAATAATGTTACCTAATTGCATTGTGAGTTCAATGAAGTTCATCTTGCGTCAACCTCTGCTTTGTCTTTGTGTTCAGTAGTATAATTGCTTTTGGGTGTTATTGTAAATGATCAGGAAATTACTGATTACTATCTACTAAATTACTATCAAGATTGATTCCATTGTGAAGTTACTTATTCCAATTTAAAATTATTCTGAAATGGAAATTAGATGAAAAATCCATACCTAAATTGTAACCAACATTTTAAACCAGCGTCATGATACAGATATAAAGTATGGTTTCATTATGTCTATACTGAACAAGGCTCAACTTACCCATATCCAAGCTGACGTTGCTCAGAATATTGTTGCAGTGTTCTTGTTGTCGTGCTCTTTGTCTTTGTGACTTGCTGAACAACCAGCTCTGTGATTTAATTGGAGGATCTATTTTTTTTTTTTTTTTTTTTTTTTAAGACTAGTTTGGAGGGGAGAAAAAGTGGCTGGACTAGAAAAGTTTCACTTTCACTAATATGTTTTGAGAGGAAACATTTGGCTTGCGTCAGCTGTGCCATTATCAGTAGGGCTGGGCGATATGGCAAAAAAAGTTATCACGATTTATTTTCTCAGATTGAACGATCTCGATTTTTAATCACGATCATGAATGATATAACGTAACCCCCCCCCCCCCCCCAAAAAAAAATAAATAAATAAATATATATATATATATATATATATATATATATATATATATAAATAAATAAATACAAATAAATTCTAAAATTAATTCATAAACTGTCTTTCAAATGAGTATAGCATAAACATGATACACACATTAATTTCTACCAGACAAGGTGAAATATGGTGTAATGCATACAATGTATGAGCATACTGTAATAACCTGCAAGTTTGTGTGATAATGATGTTTTGTTATCTGTTAAGTTTCCTAGGTTGCTATGTGCCTTTTTTGGGGAATTAAGGGGTGGAGTTTAGGTGTGCCTGCGTGTGTGTGTGTGTGTGTGTGTGTGTGTGTGTGTGTGTGTGTGTGTGTGTGTGTGTGTGTGTGTGTGTCTGTGTGTGTGTGTGTGTGCGCGCGCGCGCAGGTGCGAGAGAGAGAGTGAGAGAGACAGTAGCATTGCCGCTGTGTTGGAAGTTCTAAAAGTGGGAGCTGTGGCTAAAACAGCAACTCGTTCTTGTTGTATGTGTCTACAATAAAGAAAGGGAAGTTTACCCTGTTAAACCGTGTCCAGCAGTAGGCTATCACAATACTTTAATTCAGGGTGAAATGCATTTATTGTTTCCATTTCCTCTGCAGGAGGCTTTCATTTTAATGACGAGTTGATTTCATGTTAGACAAAGATAGTCTTTGCCTCTGCATAAATACTATAGAGGACGGATGTCCAACACTCCTTGAGTTGAAGATGACAAAACGTCGGAAAAAACTTTTATGTCTCGCATAAGGGTGAATGGGAACCGTAGATAAACGTTGCAAGCGCTGTGCCCCATTATTTCTCCCTTCCTTTTACCGTCAACAACACTCTTGCAATTTAATGATTTTTTTTAACGATCGCGCAAGACTTTCACTTGTGGCTGTCCGTTTACCAACATCCAACTATGGAATGCTCCCAGAATTTCCTAAAGACGATAGAAATGCGTGTGTCTTCATAAATACCCGAAACGACGGCTAAGTTCTCTCTGGTAAAGTTGGATTGTTAGCAGCAGTCGGCGCGCACCTTTCCACATGTTACGCACATGATCGAGAAAATATGCGCACAGCTGATCACCGTGATCGAACTTAATTTGATCGCGATCCCTAATCGAGATCGCATAATCGCCCAGCCCTAATTATCAGTACCCTATTTGTCACACAGTAAAAACGATGTAAGACACATCGGAAAGACACTGGAATATACTAATGCCATTTGCTGGATGCAAAAAAGGGATCTTTTAGAATAGAATAATTATTTATCATGTCTTGCATGAAAATTGTCTCACTGGGGCACATAAAAACAAAATGAATTCACATACATTGGCACGTAAAAACCACTTTCATTTAATAGTTCAGGCATAAAAATTTTTACGCAATACACTAGTAAGATCTGACTTTCTTTCAGTAAATGCCCCACATTTCCATTTCTAAAGGAAATTATCCAAGTTCCATTTTCCAAGTTCAATTTCTAAAGGAAATTATTCCTGTGGGAGATGCCAGCAGACACATTACAAAAATGTTTAATCATCCACATAATGGCATTTAAGTAATTTCTTGCTCCGCAGTTATCGTTCTATACTGTACATGTTGACATGCCCTTGTGGATTGTCATTGTAGTTGATATCCAGTTTTTTTATAAGTCTTTTATTCTTGTTCACTTTTCAGCTATGCTAGGGGGGCCTTCCTCATATCCTAATATCTTAGTCAGAAATTTGAGGTCTGCAGTCATTTCCCTTTAGTGCAGTGCTTGATGAATGACCTCTAAACACCTAAACTAGCTTCTGTTACAATAAACAGTCTAGTAACAGTAGGGATAATCAGAGATGTATAGTATAGTAACGATGTACAACTACTTTAGTACTAAAATGCAGCATCTGTACTTTATTGGAGTATTATGTTTTTCTCCTACTTCCACTTTTTTTTTTTTTTTAAAGATATGTTTTGCCTTTAATCAGACAGTATAGAGATGGACAGGAAACAGGTGGGAGAGAGAGATGGGGTGGGATCGGGCCAGACTTGAATGGGCTGGACTTGAACCCGGGTCCCCGGAGTAATGGTCTGACGCGCTAGCCCACTGAGCCACGGCGCCCCCTCTACTTCCACTTTTACTTCACTACTTATGATTGATGAATTTGATGCTTTCATACTTAACTCCAATAATTTTTCACGGGCTGAATAGTTACTCGTTACTATAATAAAAACATTACAAATCATACCAAATGTATAGTATCAATGCCAGAGCGCCAGATGGCTCCTTCAGAAGGTTTGATGATGTTGACAAAGAGTGTACACTTAATTCCATTCAATAGAGCTTTATTGCCACGACAAGTCACAAATATATACATTGCATTGTCAAAGCATTTCCAGCTGTATCATGTATAAGTAGTGTGTAATACACAAAAGTAAACAAAGACATAACACAATAAAAAAGGTGTGGAAAGAAGTTAATTGACTGAAGACTGAAGCCATAACTAAGGTCTACCATGATGTTTATAAACAGTCTCGTGGCCTATTGTTACATTAATCCAGTGTTTCCCAAACTGTGGGGTGCAGGCACATGACAGGTGGGGCGTGAGGCGTCTCTTTGCGATCAACCAACTGTTGCACCTTGCCTCTCAAATTCACCTGTCAACTCTGTCAGATTACTTGCAGAGCATTAATACTCAGATGCACACATATTGCAGTTGAGCTTTGCAATGGTGTTATCTGCTAGGCCTAGTTGCCTAGTTGCGGTTCAAGAGAAATTTGGCACTAAATTGGTAACATGAAAATTCAAACATCTTATATCCTACATCCTGCTCTCCATTCATCTACAGGCCTACCCACTTGGTGAAATATCTCTGGGCAAGTGGGGCATGAAAATTGTCTGTCTTCCAAAGTGGGGAATGACAGAAAAAGTTTGAGAACCACTGCATTAATCTAATAGTTTACTTGAACTTGGTTAAAAGTAGATGCACTTCAGTTTGCATAAGCCCTTGACCACTTATTTTCCCATATGGCCGTTTAGCTAAAAAGTTTGGACACCCCTGCTCTAATCACTAGAGCATGGCTGTTCCATGCATATTGGAATATCAACACCTTGGAATACATTTTTCTGTCATTGGAATATTACGTAACACCTTGGAACAAATTTTTCTGTCATTTGTCATCTGTAATTTCACATAAAGTGAAGTTAGAGATGTAAACATTTGCTAATTGCTAATTGCTAACTAATTTAATAAATTATAATTAATACTTTCTAAAGTCACCAGAGCCAAGTTCATCCTAATCATGAAGAGTCCAAATGAATTAACATTTATTTAAATACCTGAATATATCAAATAATTGTTGACATATGAGCTGCTCAATGAATTTCTACTCCTCTTTACTGACAGGAAAGCATGATATAAAAGTGTAAAACCCCAGTCCTATCACTAGATGGCGCCCAATCATATAGTATGCCAGAGCTACTGTATATGGAGTCATTAGTGACAGATATTACTCTCCTGTAAGATAGGACGCCATCTAGTGCCGCAATCTAGGCCTACAGGTAAAAAAAACAAAAATAAAATAAGAAGTTTAATAATAAATGATAATGTTTCAGCACAGGGCCTTCATCAGATCAACTTACATAGCAGACAAAAAGTGAAAATATTATTGTGTAAGGCACCATTTTTCACTCAGGCCTACTTTCGGATTATATGATCAGTCACATGCACCTTTTTTTGTATGCGTTGCAACTTCACCTACAAAGGACGCCATCTAGTGACACTTCACTGTCAGGACCCAGAGTCTGATATAGTCTGTTCTCAGTCCTCGTGCCTGCTCCGCTCTGTAGTTAGGTTACTTTGAATGGATTCATAGGAGAAGATGCTTTATATTTGTTTTGTTTTTTTACGTTCCCAAAACTGAAAGCTCAATGCATCGTAGATACTATCTAAAATTAAAAGGAGATGCAACTGGATCTTACAAACAATGTTTTATTGGTTAAAAAAACAACAACTTTTAGACACTATCAGGCATCAAGTGTTGAATCGCTTATGAGACCCTCTCACCATATAATAGCCTATATCAGTGGTTGTCAAACTGGGGTACGAGTACCCCTGGGGGTACTTGGATGGGTTCTAAGGGGTACACAAAACTAATCTGTGAATGGCTTTTCATTTCTCACCAGCATAAAAATAATATAGAGAAAGATCTAAAAACTGTCCCCAATACCCCCTTTTGCTATTAAATTGCATGTATGTGCTCACATTTTTTTAATTCAGCAATAACTAAGCAAAAACTTCAAGGTGTTTTTGGTGCGGGGGTTACTCGGTAGGACCAGAGTGTCTCAGGGGGTACGCAACGGTAAAAAGTTTGGGAACCACGGGCCTATATTATATGCAGCAGGAGCTGCAGTAATGCAAAGACTTACCAGAGAGTACTGAGTGTCTGTATTACTGTAGCCCCTGCATTACTATAGGTTACCATATTTAAAACGATTGGCTCACTACAGTGGAGGGAGTGGTGTAATCATAAATGAAATAAGGCCTTTGTGATTCAATCTCTCTCACACTGCAAATGTAAACATGTTTTTCTGATCTTTGATATTTCACAGTGATACAGTACTGGTAAGTGTCTCAGTCATAATAATAGGCCTACTGTAATAGCTAATTTCCTGTAATTGTGTCATAATATTGTACAGTGACTCTCGGTATCGCTTTCATCGCTCCCAACATCACTGTCATCGCTGTCCCCGTACTGTTGCATCTCCGATAAGGCGCGCTCGTTCTGCGATCTAATCTGTAGAATAGTCTGCTGGTTTCGTTGGACCATCTGAGCTATGGACTTCTCATAGTGTTTGTCCTGCTCTTGCCAGTCCTCCCTGAAACTCTCCATCATCGCCTCAAACTTCTTATCTTGCACCGCTTGCGTTTCCTCATGCTTCCTCTTAGCATCCTCAACTTCCTGTTTCCCCTCCGCAGCCTGTGATTCGAGGCCTTTTAGAACTTTCCCAAACTCCTCTTCCTCACGTTTCTTCTCTTCCTCTTTCTTGGCCTCAATCTGTTTCATCTTCTCTTCGAAACTCGCCATGTCTGCTTTCCTCTTGGCCTCCATCTTGGCTATTTGCTCCTCTTCAGAGCTCATCTTCTGGCGCAGGAGATACGCTTTCTCTGTCTCCTCTAGGGGTTAGGAGAAGCACAAGGACACAATTAAAATGTGGACAAGAACTGGTGTGAAACCCAACTGCTGGAATACCAATGTTAGAGTAGACTGTTGATCAAGTATCTACTGCCTAGGATTAGCCACATAGTAAATTGAATCTCTGTCTCCTTTAGGGGTTAGGAGAAGCACAAACACAAGGACAAGGGCTGGAGTGAAACTATAGAAACAGCAGCTTAAATAGCAATTTTGGGTGGTCTACTGATTAATGTAATGTATTATTGTATACCACACCATGCCCCCCAAATTCACTTACCTTCTCTGTCAGATTAGCCTAATCACGGAGCATATGTCAAATATGTGCACATGACAGTAAATTGAGCTTTGCAATGGTGTTCTAGATCTTACATCCTGCTCTACATCCATCTACAGACCTACCCACTCTGTGAAATATTTCTAGGGCAGGTGTGGGGTGTGTAAATTCTCTGCCTTCCAAAGTGGGGAATGACAGAAAAAGTTTGAGAACCACTGTGTTATACAGTGCTGGCCCTGAAATAATTGACGTAATGATGTGTTTGTGTAACAGATGCCAGCTACCTCGGCAAGCTTGGCAGCAGTACATGTAAATCCTCACAACCCAATTCCTTGGATGTTTCTAACTGCTGAGTTAGAAGAAGCCTGAGTTTTTAGCTCAGTGGTTAGAGCGGCCATAGGTTGCGGGGTGGCGGATTCGAGACCCGTGTGCGGTGCGGACCACCACCGGCTACATTAGCAACTTGATGTTTTCCTTACCACAGATTAGTCTCCCTTCTTTACTCAGGGTCAGATCAGCCTTCCTGATGGCCTCAGATTCCACATGCTTGGCCTTAAAGAACTCCTCCAGAACTTCTTTAGCCTATGAAAGAAACGCGCGCGCACACACACACACACACACACACACACACACACACACACACACACACACACACACAAACACACAATCATGAGGGTTGATGGTGAAAGCATCTCTCTCTTGAAAATCTAACATGCATCATATCTATGGAGTTAATTTTGTGTCTTTTTATTCAAGCAAAGAAAAAACAAATCTATTTTTGTATTTTATTTTTTTTTTTGCTTGGATTTTATTTCTTTGCTTGAATAGACTCATACATACAGTATCTAACCTTGACTGAGTTGGCGGTCTGTCTGTTGTACACGTCCACAATGACCTCCATGTGCTGGCAGAAGAGTCTGTAACCTCTGGGTTTGGAGTAGGATCCCTTCTGGAGGCGACCAGTCATATCAGCAGACAGCCGGCTCAGGAATTCCTGGCACTTTTTCTTAGAAGCCTCCTCATTGTGATGCAAGTACTGGTCAAAAAGTTCACCAATGTCTTTCTGAAATATGAAACATGTCAATGTACATTATTGTTATAATTATGTAAAACTGAGGAAATGCACTTCCATAACATCATATCATGAAGAACTTTTATTTTGCTTAAAAAAAATAAAAAAATAAATAAATAAATAATAAATCTGTGCTAATACTTTATATCCAGTAACTGTTAATAATCATAAATCTGAAATTAGCACAAGCAATAAACCCAAGCAATGAGGACAAGTAATAAATCACAGATAAAGAGGCCTCTACCTCTAAAGATTTCAGGTACTCTTCATAATCATCCTTAAAGCCTCTCTGGATGAACTCCTGTATAGCCAAGGTGTGAAGGCGCTGGTGTTCAGAGGCGATGTGAGCCAGCGGTACAGGGAAGGACTGTTTCAGCTGCTCCATGCCAGTCTGGTAGACCGCAGCTTCATTCTCCATCGTTGCCATCGGTTAGAGTCTGTTTGTAGTCTTTACAGGAATAAATTTGTATATCATAGACACAAAAGATATGTAATGTAATGTTTATGTATATAATGAATATATCTCCTAAATCCTGAGCTATCTAACATACATCTCTGAGAACTAAATTCTTTCCCATACATAAAGAGAACACAATGGAAAAGGTTTTTTGCAGATAAAAAAGAGTATAGTGTATAGTATATTTTGGGAGAATTATCTAAAATAAAAATGAAATATATAAATTAAAATTGAAATAGCTCATCGTGTAGCCTTGTGGGCCTGACTCTCTCAGTTCGCTTTGCTTTATGCAGAGTCTGGACACATGTTAATATAGCATGTGTTTGCTTTGCAGGGGGTGGGCACTTTGTTTGACCTTTGACCCTTTAAACATTCCATGTCTGTTCACATATTAGTTGCTAGAAAATATAGTAGGGGAAACTGCATCCTTAAAACACAGTGAAATAAAACATGGAGCAGAGGTATCTCTGTGGCGCTAACATGGTTATGTGTAGGCTGTACTGTATATCAGTAATGACCATTCATTGAAACAGTCATTTAAGCTTAGCTTGATTACCGTATAGTGTACCAAAACAAAGGACTTTGCTGCAGGGAAAAGAAACGATCACAGAGATATCATCCCTAAACTCTCTCACAGAAAATGTTGATCTATTAGTATTAACAGGCTAAACCATAATGCAGAGTAAACCAAAGTGTAGCCCTATGATATGCTTCCTTCTAGGTTCAAAGGAGAGGTTTAGACCAGGCAGCAAAACACACTCCTCAGTAGATCAATGGAATGAAACTAGCTGAGGGCAACACAACACAATACAGAAGAGGTGAATACTTACATTAGTTAGGCAGCATAAAGGCACAGCAGTGATCAGTCCAAACAGCCAGAGCAGACACTCAGGCAAAGCAGCAGGCTGGTTACTATTTAAAGCCCATGGAGGGGTTTGTTAAATGTCACATTTGTTCAGGGGTGTGTCTAGAGAATGAGTGGGGTGGGCACTGCCCACCAAGAGGAACCCTCAGTCAGACCAGGGAAACTCAGTGGGAAAAACTGTCTTAATTACAGCAAAGACCCACTTCAATCCTATCAGGTTAGGTTATGACTCATTTTTTTTTTATTTTAGGACCGCCAGATTGATATGAGGCCAGAGGGAAGAGAGCCACCTACCTACACCACTCTTTCCCAGAGGTTTGCCTTCCAGGTATTGACCAAGCCCACACCAACTTCAGCTAATCGGCTGAGACAGTACAAATACCAAGACCTCTGTGCACCATAAAACTAACAAGAGATGTAACTGAATCTTATAAAGTAATATTGGTTTGGTTTAGTATTGTTTTAAAAAAAACACCATTGATACATTATCAAACTAATTGGTTGATTATCAGACCGATTGACTGAAAACTGTATGCACTACCACTACCTTAACCACTTACAGTATGATACATTTTCACTGATTAAAAGCCATATGCAGCAGCAGCAGCAGCTGTATGGAGTAATACAGAATTTGACCAGACTGTGCTTGACTGATTGTATCAGGCAATGTGGGAGATCTACCTGAGAGCATGACCAGATTCTACCAGGCTGTACTGAGTGGCTGTATCAGACACGGTGGCTTACCTATAGCGGTAGGGTTATGTAGTTGCCCCTACAGTGAAGTGAGTGGATTAACCAGAAACAAAATATAACCTTTGTGCTTGAATTTATCTCACACTGGCAAAGGTAAACATGTTTTGTGACATGATATTCCACTGTTGACACAAAAAATGTTGATACTTTACAGTAAACGGTCAGTCATAATGTTCTTGATATTTTCCTGTAACTATCATAATATTGTGCACTGACTCTCACTATACCTGTCACCATCACTGTCGTCATGTTGCTGCATTTCCAATAAGGTTAGTTTGTTCTATTGCCTGATCTGAAGTTTGCTGGTTCCGTTGGACCATCTTAGCTGGTCTTCTCATAGTGTTTCTCCTCCTCTTGCCAGTCCTTCCTGAAACTCTGACCATCATTCTGACTTTATTTTGTCTTCCTTCTCCGATGTTCAACAGTTTCTATAATGCACCATAGCTGAGTTTAGTGACATGCCGTACATGCAGAGTTGCCAAAGTTGTGTTGCAGAAATGCAATATCTTTTGAATAGGGTTACAATGATGTTTGACACCCCTGGTCTTCTTAAGGTGGAGGTCTTTAACATCACAGGTGACCCAAGGATTATTATCAAGAGAAAGCACTTCACAGTCTGTACTGTACCTACTAGCCTGACAAGCCAGACTATGACATAAAATTAGTGCTGGCAAAATAAACTGATTAATCAAGTGATTAATCCAATTTTTTTAACTCAGATTAAAAAAATTAACTCAGATTAACCTAATGGATATGGTTCCACTTTCATGGCATGTATTATGTTCAATTTCAGGTAGAAAATGGATTGGTTATCAAGTCTACAACAAAGATTATGGCCTAGCTCCAGACTGTCCAACAACATGTTTGGGGAATCCTTCGGGGTGGGGGACAGGTGTGAATTGCCCCATTTGAGACGAACAAAGCCAACTATTTAGTATCAGGGCCTTTAAAGGGCAAAATAAGGATCCAATATATCCTAGCATCCAAATTCTTACTGGAGGAAATTTTGTGATTAAAAGTGATTAATCACGATTAATCTTTGAAAAGTTTTGTGATTAATCAGATTAATTTTTTTAATCGTTTGACAACACTACATAAAATCAAAGATTTTTTTCTCTTCTTTCTCCTTAGTTCATTCATGTATGCCTATATTTACATCCTCATTTATTTCAAGTTAGCAGGTTTGGTAGGCATGCTGATTGTATTGTCTTATTATTAACTTATTCCTTTTTTTCCATTTATTTATTTATTTCTTCTGTTATGTGTATCCATACAATTATTTTTATTTCACATGAGTGGTGGGATGTGGGAGAGGAATGGGTGGGTTCTAGTGGGGAAAAAAATAGAGAATGGAGGGAGGGGGGTTTGCTTCACAGAAATGATTGGTGGATAACCACCTCTATTATATTCCTTATTTTTGTATGTACTCCCCCATCATGAAGAAAATAAAGAAAAATTTGATCACAAAAAAATAAAATCAAAGATGAAGAAAAGGAGAGTGCTACATTGGGTCAATTGTAGAAAAGAAGATGAAGAAAAAAAAATCACATCAAATGTTTAGTCTGAACACGAGTGATCGACCCTAAAATGCCTAAAACCAATCAGAGCAACTAACAAGCAGATTCAAAGAACGCTAAGCCCGCCCAATCGCTCCCTGTCCAGATAGACCAATGTGATTGGCTAAACACCACAATGTCTGAATACCACCTAGAGCATTGAGAAAGATTGGATGGAAAGATTCTGACTCTTAAGAGCGTGCAGCGCATAGGACTGGATCTTCTTGGTGAGCATTTAAGGAAATGAAAACATTGAATAGCTAGCATCGGTCAAGTAATAATGAGAGCCATAATGGCTCTGGTAACATTAAATGCCAATGGATGTCAATAGGCTGTAAAAGACAAGCTGATTTTGTCCTGTTTAGATATCTTGGAATGTTCATTCGATGTCATCAAAGAAAAGAAAAACTTGCAAAAGTACAAAAGTAAACTTGATTCTCCATTCAAGAAGTATTCCTCTCTTGTATCCTCATGTCTTTGTCTGTTGTTACTAAAATTTGTGTTTAATCTTCCTGGACATCAAAAATGATTTTCCGATTGTTACCTCTGCCAAGTGTTTTCGCCGGCGTGTGTCTGTGTGTGTGTCTGTCTGTATGCAAAATGACTCGAAAAGTACAGCACAGATTTGGATAAAATTTTTCGGACAATGTGTGGTTTGGGACAAGTAAGAACTGGTGGCGCTCGGTCCAGAACACCATCTGTGACCACATTGTCTTGGCGGAGGTCTGTGCTCTCTGAGCGCTTTTCTTGTTATAATTGATGTTGTGCCTTCGTTGTTATGCTGGAACGTAGCCTGGCACGCCCTCCCAGTGACGTAATGCCTTTGCCGTTGCTGTCGCTGGTCTGGCCAGTTGCTGATCGGGCAGGACCTCTGAGTTCCACAAAAATGTGGAACTTCCCCCATTGGTCGGAAACCAATCAACTTTGAGCAGCTCCAATCGGCTCTCATTCCTGTTCCAGCAATTCCCTTGGCGTCACATACGTCAGAGGAAAGAGTGGTTTAATTGGTTTTGCTTTGGCACAGCATTTTCTAACATCGACCAGTAGCTAACCGAGGCATTTTAGGGAGGCGGGTCAACCATGCACTTTTGAGAAAGTTTGTTAAACAGTCTCTTGGTCAGACCAAAGTCTCGCAGAGCTTTGAACGTCGATGCCAATCAGGCTAGCTGGAACGAGCACTGCATTCCCTATTGCATTGTGTGCCCATAAAAAGGCATTTCAGGAATGCCTGACTGACGAATGACCAGGTTTGGCTCAGTCAGTAGCGGACCTTTTTTCTACATCTGTATAATAAGTACGTCTCGCTTTGCGCCAGACCACACCTGTCACCGTCACATCTGCCAGAGCGTAAAGTCATCTCCTATTTAATGACAGCTTTCGCCAGTCGCAAAAGCACAGTGTGCCATGTGCATGATAGGTCCCTCAGAGTAACCAGTGGTAAAAAAATAAGGCAACAGAAATGCCAAGGATCAAAAAAGGAGCAATTTTTTCTGTTTTTTATTATTATTAAATTTTTTTTAAAAAAAATACAACTTTCAATCAATGTAAAATATTCAACAAAACATTCATAGCATCCAGTGTTAAAAAATAAGGCAGCAGAATGGTCAAGGATTCATAATCACATTTCATTACATGTACAGTACAAGCCCAAGCTGCTGTGTACACCCTGAGAGACCCTGAGGGTTAGTTAATGTGTAATGTATGCATCATTGTCCATGTACTTGAACTTTATGCTGGTGAAAGTGTTTCCTCATTAGTACCAAAAACAAAACAAAAACAAAAACAAGAAAAAACACCAACCTCATACAGTAGGTCACATTATCCATCATTCTTTAGACGTACATACTTCAAGCAACAGTGTTTGTTTTAAATGTAGGCATAGATTTTAACAGGCTGCTACGAGGTACTGTATAACCATGATGAATGTCGTCAATGTTTTTTTTTGTTTGTTTTTTTGTTTATAGCAGTCATGTCACCGTTATGTAGACCCCTTCAAATAAGAAAAAAATGTAATGCATTCATAACTTTCCCAACCTCAACCAAACATAGCAAAATCCATGTATATTGCCAAACAAATAACACACTGCAATCTTGAGGCCATTGACTGCACACACAGAAAACTCCCAACCATCCATCCATTCCACCTTAATAACATGGGTATTTAATCACTACACCTATACCGAGATGGGAGCTCGATGAGGTGGTCAGAGTGTTATAGGCTACATGGCGAGGGTCCAGCAGCTGGCTACCAAGTCCCAGATTATAATAATGTTCCCCTTACAGCTTTTGGATAAGCTGATGCAACAACAACATACAAATGAAAACCAGAATGACTTAAAACAGCCTTGGCTCAAGTTAGTCCGTTAGAATCAGCTCTATTCACACTCCACTACTCGTTGTTGGGCCCTGGTGGGGTTAGTAAAGTCACGACTTCATCCAGTTGGGGAACTGTATTATTCACAACTTGTCTGACTTCGGCCAGTGGGGGATCTGCCTCTTGCCTGACTTCGGCCAGTGGGGGATCTCCCTCTTGCCTGACTTCGGCCGGTGGGTTATCTGTATTATTTGCCACTGTCCTGTGTCTTATGTTCTGTAGTACCATACCTATATTATGCATAGCATCTTCTGTTCTGCAGTACCATACCTACAGTATATGCATAGCATCATGAGTCCATTACCATCAACCAACTAGTCTTAACACATTGAACTTGAAAGGGAGGCCTATCGTATACTCACCCCAAAATAGACTGCCGCCGCCGCCGCTACAACAATTAGCAGGATGACTCCAGGTACAATTCCCACCGTTCCTGTAAAGTAATTACTAGTAAGCAAAGAGCTTTGGGTTTTCAATGTAATGTGGGTGCTTCACAGAGCCATGGTTTGAGTTCATTTATAATTCATCACTAATTACCCCAGAGGGTTCACTTACTATTGCACCCAACAGGAATGTTTTATCCATGTTTTCATACTAATTTATTTTGCATATTGTGTTTGTCTCGAGTTCAATGGTATTAGTGGGGCGCTGAAGGACCCTGTCATTTCAAGTTGATGCAAAAGTTGTTTTCACTGCCAAATTAAAGGATAGGGTCTATAGAACAATTTTGGTTCGAGTGTCAAGCAAGCCGATGAAATATTTTCCCCTTATGCAAAGCGTTTGTTTTATTTTAAGGCGAGATACTACATGTGAGTAGGGGAAAAAATTACTTGCAGATATTACCATAAAACTTCAACAGTTGATTACTTACACAAATTGGAGGAAAACAGTGCATTGCAAGTTTTCTGTAAATTCATGTTTAGATATGCTAATTAGGTCAAATCCAATTACATATGCACAAATTTGCATACATTTTAAAGCAAGAAAATCTGAGCAATGGAAAGAGTCAGGTTCGGAATTCTTCTTTTCATTTTGTTAAGACATTAAATTAGAAAAGATATATATAGAAGAGATTATGGATAACTTCCAACAGCCTTAAAAAATGGATTTCCGCCCTATTTTTAAGACCAAAATGTCATGAAATTCAGGATTAGAAAGAAAATCAACAAATCCCTGTAAGTCTTCAAAATATAGTTAGGTATGACACTGGAAAATTTGGTGCATGTAGGTGATACAGAAGTGGAGATTCAGAATGCTAATGAGTGACTCAACTCTGTATACAGGTACAGTATATGGGCCTGGTGATGAGTCTTTGTGGGGAAAAGGGGGACTTCTGTATCGCCTACATACACCAAACTTTCCAATGTCATTCCCAACTAGATTCTGAAGATTTGTACAAAGTAATTTGTTCATTTACATTCCTAATCCTGATTTATATGACATTTTGGCCTTACATATAGAGCAAAAATCCATTTTTTAAGGCTGATGGCCAAATTTTCTGATAGCAAAGCAAGATATCCACAATCCCCTCGGTAAACATTTTTCTAATTTAATGTATTAACAAAATTAAAAAATAATTTTGAACCTAACCTTTTCCAATGTCCAGATCTTTTGCTTTAAAATTGTCCACATTGAAGATAGAATGTGTGAGTTCTTGTAAAAGGTGGAGCTGGGTGGCTCTTCACAGTAATAAAATTTGTTTTCTATCAGCATTAATCCATAAGCGACATACAGAAACCGTTGACATGCTCTGTTCTCTGCCTTGAAGTTGTTCCTGATTGGAAGACGACTCTACTACTCTACTACTGTATATGCTGCAAGACACACAGGACCTTAACCTTAACCACTTTCTCCATCTCTCTCTCTTTCTGGGTCTAGCTGGGTTTCGCTGGCACAACAAAGTGTTAGTGTGATATTTCACCCAATCAGTGTGTTTAATAAGGTCGTGTTTGACAGCTGTTGAGAAGACCAATAAATTAGCATTGTAGCACTTTATGACAAACAGTTTTCCTATTTAATGCAAAAAAAAATCTTTATCCTGAACTTTTCTTCCATCCCAAGGAGGTGAGCACGGTTGGGGATATTATTTTAAAACACTCCTAGGTTATGAGTAAATTCCATTTCTTCTGCTAGTAAGCAGTGATGGTCGTGCAAGGATGCACATTTAACTCAGAACATGTACAGTAATTTATCAATCATCACTTCTACAAGAGTACAATGAGAAGAAAGCATTTAAATTTTAGTTTAATCCTACTTTAATCCCACCTACTTGTATTTGAAAAAGGTATTACTGTACCTGATGACCCCAAGCCTGGTGCAGCTGTTCCATCTTGCACTGAATGGGAGAAAATGCAGCATAATGTAGGTCATTATACAACCTTACAACCTGACAACTTGAAAGTTAAACTAAGTAACTGTACTGTGTGTAAAACAAGCAAAATATTTTAAATGTGACCCACCATCCCTAAAACAGCCAAAGTCCCAAGCTTTAGTTTGGGATATATTGCGATAACGAAGGTGTGCATCAAATAAAGTTTGATTTCATATTTCTGTATAATTTGGCAATAAAAGCCTACTTGTAAGGAGAAAATAAATATCTGAACAGATTATTATTATTATTATTTTGGAATGCTTTGTAATCTACTTGCACTGCTTAGCTCTTAGTCTTACTCTTGCAATATATATTTTTCTGGGAAAGTACACCACACACTAGCTTCTAGGTGAGTGTAGTATTGTTCTCAGTGGAGGCACCGCGCTACTAAAATTATAATTCTGTACATTTGTTATTACGCCATTTCCAGTTTACTTGTATGGTATCAGTGCCATTGTGTCTAGTGTAACTCTTTAGTAGCCTTGTTGTGCCGGGTTGTGTAGAACCCGTTAGAAAGGGGTTACATTATACAACTGCTATTGACAGGTTTCATTGGAGTAAATGTTTGCAACTATCAACTCATGCATGGTTGTTTTGTTTATTTTATCATCTATTTCTCTGGTGACAGTTTTCTCTTCTGCCTGATTAGGCACATTTTTTAACCATTGACTAATTTTAGCAAAAATAGCTGTTATTTCAGCAATTACTAATGATAAATATAGCTGCAAGCAGCAATGAGGGGGCCAAGCAGCCGAAGCTGGCTAATTTGCAAAAGGCAGAAGGCTTTAGTTATGCCAGTAAGATTTCCTTAAGCCACCAAAAGCAGTTTCATACCAGCAGACCAAAGTTTGGTTGAGATAAGACCATTTGCTGTTTGGCGGCTTTAACGGCATATTCGATTGGCTGTTACGACCAAACGGTTACAAGTGGGACAATAAAAAGGAATAGCTCAAGCACAGCCCCCACTTTTCCCCCAGCCTACCACTGCCCCCTCATCCCCCCACTTCCCCTCATCCCGCCACTTCTCCCCCAAGCCTTCCACTTCGCCCTCATGCCCCTCACTCCCCCTAGCCCCCACTTCACCCCCATCCCCCAATTCACCCCCCCAACCTCCCACTTCCCACCTCACCAGCCTCCCACTTCCCCCTCATTCCCTCACTTCTCCCCCCAGCCTCCCACTTCCTCCTCATCCCCCTCACTCTCCCCTAGCGCCCACATCTCCCCCAGCCCCCACTTCACCCGCCCCCCACCCTCCCACTTCCCACCCCCCAGCCTCCCATTTCCCCCTCATCCCCTCCATCCCCCACTTCTCCCCCCCAACCTCCCACTTCCCATCCCTCAACCTCCCACTTCCCCTCATCCCCCTCATCCCCCCACGTCTCTCCTCTTGACTGTGCATGGCTGTTACGACAAAACGGTTTGAAGTGGGACAATACAAAGGAATCGCTGTTCTTCGGCTTGGCTTATAGATACTGTCAACCAATTTTCATGCAGATTGGACAAAATTTGTGGTCTGTGTAACGTTAGTTTCACTTTCGACAAAATCCAAAATGGCGGAAAGGCTAGTTGGACAGAATATCACGTCATGGGGTTCATTGGAATCGGATTGGACCAAGGATTCCATAGATACCAGGCTTTTTGTAATCTGTGGTATTGGTCAGAAGTTATAATCATAAATGCACTCCAATATTAGCCAAAATGACCTTTTCGCCTGTAATAGCGCCCCCCAGTGGTGTAACTGCACCAAATTTGGTGAGCCCCTTTGGGAGTGGACCACAAAACAGCCGACCAAGTTTGGTGAAGTTTCATCAAAGCGTTGCGGAGATATGAGGTCACTTCCTGTTTGGCGACATTCGCCGTGGAATTCGAAAGGCTTTAGAGGCCTGAAAGCTTTTGAAACTTCATTGGCTGTAAATGGGACTTCCCATAGTACGATCTGACAGTGGAATTTTGATCATACCCCAAACCCCTCATGAGCTATTAGCCAAAACACGTTTTTGTTAATCATAGCGCCCCCTGGTGGCCAAACTGCGCCAAATTTGTTTTGGCCCCATTAGAGGGTGTCAGTTGTCATGATACTAAGTTTGGTTAAGATTGGTCAAAGGGTCTCCGAGATATGAGCTCACTTCCTGTTTGGCGGCTTCGCCACCGTTTTCGATTGGCTGTTACAGCCAAACGGTTATTAATCCGGTAATGACATGTGATAGCTTTTTTTCGGCTTTGTCTGAACATACTATGTACCAAGTTTCATGAAGATTGGACAAAGTTTGTGGCCTGTGATAGTTTTGTTTCACTTTCGACAAAATTCAAAATGGCGGAAAATCTAGTCGGGCGGAAAATGACGTCATAGGGTGCGTTGGAATCGGCTTGATCCAAGGATTCCTTGTCAAAATCGGTTGCACGGGTCAGAAGTTACAAAAATGAATGCAGTTCCAACTTTGACCTGTTGGTGGCGCTAGAGAGTTTGAGCTGGCAGCATGAAATTTGCTGGGGTTGAAGAGGAGACTGTCCTTAGTCAGTGTGCCAAATTACAGCATTTTCCCGCAATCCGTTCTATGGGCTGCCATAGACTTCCATTGACGGAAGATTAATAATAATAATAATAATAATAAGAAACAGTAGAAACACTAAGGGTGCCTTCGCAGCTTCGCTGCTTGGCCCCCAATAATATTATCACCCGATGGAATGAATTACTGTTGTCTGATTGGCTGACAGGGTGTCTGTTATCTATAAGAGATAATGTATTGTCTGCCAGTAATTATACAACAATATTTCCCAAGAGGTAGAACCAGAGGCTGACGGCACAGCCGGAGTTTTTATCCTTTGAGGGGTTTTTATGGGGATTGACAAACTAAATGAATGTTCAATTTCTGTTTGAATTGGGTGTAAGGTACTAATAAAATAGCTTACTTCACTCAGCTAGGCAATTATTCTTGACCAACTAAATTTGCAAGCTTCTACATCCTGTAGAAGAATACGTTCCACACCTACCTTTTACAGTCAGAAGATAAGACTTTGATGTGTCACGGTTGTTTACTGCACATTTATAAAGCCCAGACAAATCTGTCCGAAGAGCAGGAATAGTTAAAAAAAACGTCACACAGTCCAGCACCACGGATTGTGACCGCAACTGTGGTGAATCCTTGTTACACTGTGCAATGACTGTGCCATTTAATGACCACTGAACAATATCCACTGCTACATTTGGGATTTCTGCTGAAAGAGTGATGGTTTGTCCCTCCATCCTATTGACATGAATAGGACCTGTAGAATATGAAAACATTTTTATACTTTTTATACAGTATACCATTGTAAAACATCCACAAGCTACAGACAAGGCCAAAAGTTTTGGCAACATTTCTCTTAAAAAATCATTGCAATTTTTTTTCCTTGAAAAAGGTAACTATTTATTCAAATATAATGGACCACTTAATTGTGAGGAAGCACGCTTCAGGGTGGCCTGACCATATGTCCGGATTTCGTCCTGACAACCCGATTTTCCAGCCCTATGTCCAGACCAAGAAATAGTGTCCTCATTTTTTAGCATTTGTCCAAATTTCAGACACTTGCTTCATGCAATAGTGGACAATGTTTTTGAGAAGTGGTACGGAAAACAATGCGTTCTTTGCGGCTACCGATTCTGCATTCCAAGCACAACATTGAACATTACAGAGGGACTTTTATGCGCGCACTATAGCACTGTTGTGGACGGATGCATTGTTTTCTAATGCTTGCAGTCTGTTTTCAATGGAGAAATGTTGAAAAGGTGAAAGAGTGGTCTGCTAAGAAGATGAGTACTTTATTGTCCTATTGGGGGGAAAGGAAACTTGTCATTGGGTCTGCAATATCACATATAATGCTAAAAAAAAGGAACAGTGCTTTACTGGTTATAGCATGATGTCAATTGAATCTATCTGAAATTGATCTGGGGCTGTAAGCAGCTTACAAAGAATGCAAAAACGCCACCAAAACCTAAGTTAAAATATATATGCACTTTTTTCTGGTTCAGTTTAATTTGTGTACTTCCTCTCTTTGTACATGTAAATGTGCTCTCAAAAGTGCAATAAAACGATGCAAAGATACTTTATTATTCCACCGCAAATCTTGTTACCGTTTCATTTATGGCTTGTGATAAGCACTCCCAGTCGCCCTCACACAGGAGCACAGCAGAGCACAACACGCAACACAGATTACGCCCACATGTCATTCATCAACCAATCACGATGTAACTGCAAGCAGGCTTGTGCATGGTGTATGTGCTTGGTCAACCATAGCAACGCAGTTTTCATTTTAGCCTAAGAGTTGCCTTTTATCCTAGCTTTTATCCTATATGTCCCAGAGGCATTGTGCATTAGTGCAGTTTAGGAGTACTCCTAAAGTTAAGGTAAGAATCTTTGAGAATACGGCCCCTGGTTAGTAAAGTAGCAGAGGTTGTGGTTAATCACGTTCAGTTGTATTGGTCTTGATCAGAAGACACTACTTAAGGAAATGTACTCTATTACTTGCCTAGAAATCTAGACGTACCCTAGCGGCTGCAAGTTAGCAAGCAAGTCATAGGGAATTTGATTGGATGATGCCGTTGGCGACATCTAATCACAATGCTCTATGGCCTCATTCAGATTGGCATCCCAAATCTGATTTTTTGCATATGCAGATTGTATCTAGAATTGATTTTGGGTGGTCTGAACAGCAGAAAACGATGAATTGATGATTTTTTGCACATCTTATCAACATCTGATCTCTCTATCGACCTTGTTCACATCCTTGTCATATCGGATCTCCATGTCCGCTAATCACCTGCCATATCCACGTGGGTTACTATGGTACCCTAACGCATCATGCCCACAAATAATAAACAAAACCGCAGAGGGTAGAATGTTGGTTGTTTCTCTATCAGATGGTTAAGTGGGGCCGTAGCACACAGTTACAAGTAACAAGGAAGTATCAGAGATGGAAGAATAGCGTTACTCATCTTTATTTCATTGCATCAATGCAGTCCAGCACAGCTGTTAGTTAGCGGACATGGAGATCCGATATGACAAGCAATGTGAACGCGGTCAATAGAGAGATCTGATGTTGATCAGATATGCTAAAAATCAGATTTGGAGTGCAGTCTGAACATAGCCTAAGTGTCCTAAATGTAGCCTAGGGTTGCTAACAGAAAACAAACAATGACGTGAACATTGACGTGAACATTGTCTTCACTTCTCCATGTGCTTTTCCTCGTCGGACGAGTTTGCATAATAAAACGCTTGCAGTGGAGAGTCACGTGACAATTTGAGCTCCGAGATGACTTGACAAGGATAATCAAACGCAGGGTTATCCCATGTGGAAAAGCTGTTCAGATCACAGCATATCCAATATGAATCGCATTTGACACCACATGGGTATGTAGGGCGTAACAGATTCGGAAAAATACGAATTCATGTGGTTTTTTGCTGTTCAGATCACCCTTAATCAATTCTACATACAAACTGGATATGCAAAAAATCGGATTTGGGATGCCAATCTGAACAAGGCCTTTGTGGTGTCCAGGGCCGTAGCCAGGATTTTTCAAATACCGAGGTCAAAAATGGTTTACAATGCTCACTCACGGGGAAAATTTCATAGTGCACCATGCAATATAAACAGGGGTCTAGGCGGTTCTCCCCCTGAATGCAATTTCCTGCATTCTGGTGCATTTTAACAGGTTGTTATAACAATCAAATCAATGGATATCTAATGCCATTGAATATTTTGAGAGTGCTCCATGTTAGGTAGGCCTATAAATCAATAGGTCTACTATCTTATCATCCAACAAGTTGGCATTTGCAGGCAAAAAAAAAAAGATAATAAAACCTCTATGGTAGCTACGGCCCTGGTGGTGTCAATTGTAACTTTGAGCTTCGTCAATGGTGGAAATGATGGAGGTAAGCTACAGTTTTCAACTTAGACTATCAGGGGTTCATTCAACGGCACATTGTTACGCTCCGGTGCGTATCGTTAGCCTAATTGAATGATAAGTTTGCCCGTTACGCTCCACACCGGTGCGCAACATGCTTTTGAGGTAGTTCACTCTCGTTTGATGGGTGTGTCAGAGGTGTTCACCAACCAGCACGTAGGTGTATCGGAAGCTCTGAGATTTAAAGCGCTAGTGCTAAATATAACACAAATTTATTTTGCGTTGGCTAGTCCAAGGTGACAGCAAAAGCAGTGGTAATATTATAATTTTGTAGTATTCCTAACAATGATGCATTTAAACTACTGAGGTTGTTGTATAGTTCAGCTATTTCCTTGTCTGACACCAAGAGCAGAATGGCCCTCCAGGCTTCCATTGTTGCTGCACTGACGTGACACAACAGTATGTTCAGCCCGGCATCGTTTACGTTAGGTTCAACGTTATGCACCGTTACGGCAGTTTTGAATAGGCTACAGGTGCTGGTCCACTCCAAGGCTAAGCCTGTTTGTAGCCAATCGGTTAACTAGCCGTATTCCCGAGAGGAGGGGTCATCAGGTGCAAGTGAACTATGTGCCAAGTCCGTGCTCCGATCATTATTTAACATATTTTAAGACAAAATCACACCGGCTTTCTCCTTTAAGTATTGTCATCAGTCAATTGTGGAATTATGGATTTTTTCCTTTTTAATTTATTTTTATTTTTTTATTTTTCCAACCTCTGCGACCCAGAACACATAGTTTTGTGGCAGGCTATCACTATTGCCCTGTCTTAAAGCAAACTGTTCTAAAATGAAAGCCACAATATTATCTTAGCATTCACTTTCTCACCAAAGACACATTGACCCAGATATGAATACAGAGAAGCAGTAGAAAGAAGCAGAATTTACAGGCAGCAGGTCGGTTTGCTCAGTGAGCATATTACAGCATGAGACAAGCTCTGGGTTCTGTTCACCTGATATAGAAAGCAAGACTGCATTTGCTGAAGAGGAAAGAAAGCAACCCAATTACTTTGAGAGAAGGAAGAGATTAGTCAAGGACCTACAGAATCAAGCTATATAAAAAAAGAAGCTACCAAGAAAAACTGGTAACACTTTATTTTAAGGTTCACATATTAGCCACTAGTACATACCTAATTCATGCCTGTATTAGTGACTTGTAAGGCATCTGTTGCAAAATTAATCATTTGTGAAGCGTGTATTCACAAATATCTTGTTCATGACTAATTAGGCCTTTATTCTTGATATAACCTTAATAATGCCCCAATAAGCCTTCATCTCTACTTACTAAGTATTAGTACCTACCAAAACAGAACATGTACATGTATATCCCACTAGTATACTGTCTTAATAAATCTAGAACCGTTGCGTTTAAAATAAAGTGTTACTGAAAAACTAATAGATCATAATGCAAGATTGGTACTACTACAGTTTTTGGTGTTTGTACTGAATCAAACAAAATGTTTCGTTTGAATTGCTACCAATTAATAAAATGACGTTTGTTAATAAACTTGCAAAACCTTGCCGATAAAATAAGTTCAATAGGGATATATAAAATAAAATCTACAAAAAAAAAAATAAAACAAAAGACTTACCATGTTTTTGCTCCCAAGAAATTTCACAAATAACATTGTCTTTGAAAGTTTGGCTAAACCCACAAGCTTCATGTGAAGAACAGACAGCTTTGTCCAACTTTTTTGGAGCACAATCCATAATTCCATACACTGAAAAAAACAATTATTTCAAGTAAATTTCATCTGCATTTACAGTAATTCAGATGTTCAGTTTTTATTTATGTGAAAGCTAATATTCTGATATAAGAACTTACCTTGTTCACATTCATATTTGAGAGTCGTGTTATTAAATGCAGTGGTATTTGATTTCCACCCACAATCCTCAGGACTGGAACATATCAGGTCACCTTCATGACAATATATGTCTGGAATGAAATGAATAAAAATCAAGGCTGAGAACCAAGATGGCACAAGTGACATTTCACCAACTGGAGAGCCAAAAACGTTATTCGCTAGAAAAGCACTCATAGAGTGCAGACCTTTGCCAAGGCAATAAAGTCAAATTACCAAAATGTGTGTCAGTAGAATCCATTTGTAACTTTTGCGTCATAACAAACAGACAAATTCCAACAAAAACAAAAAGGTCAAAGTGGGAATAAGCAGGCATTTCTACATCTGCGATCAGACCTATGACCGTTAACATGTCACATGTTTAGATAACTAGATGTACCGCATGGCAGTACAAAATATGACCGCCTTGAATATATTGAATGAAGTCCTGAATATATTGAATGAAACTCTGAATATATTGAATGAAAGAAAACCTTGAATATATTGAATGAAGTCCCGAATATATTGAATGAAACTCTGAATATATTGAATGAAAGAAAACCTTGAATATATTGAATGAAACTCCAAATATATTGAATGAAGTCCCGAATATATTGAGTGAAGTCCCAAATATATTGAATGAAACTCCGAATATATTGAATGAAAGTCCAGAATGAAAGAAAACCTTGAATATATTGAATGAGAGAAAACCTTGAATATATTGAATGAAACTCCGAATATATTGAATGAAGTCCCGAATATATTGAATGAAACTCTGAATATATTGAATGAAGTCCCGAATATATTGAATGAAGTCCCGAATATATTGAATGAAACTCTGAATATATTGAATGAAACCCTGAATATATTGAATGAAGTCCCGAATATATTGAATGAAGTCCCGAATATATTGAATGAAACTCTGAATATATTGAATGAAGTCCCGAATATATTGAATGAAACCCCGAATATATTGAATGAAGTCCCGAATATATTGAATGAAACTTGCCTCATCCGAGGTCAGTGCTGGCGGCCATCTTATGTGTGTCACAAGTATGGAAATGCCTGTGACCAGTCAGTACCGCTTGGGTGGAGTGGTTGGCAATGAATGAGTAAATGAACCAAAAATATTAAATAAATTACAGTTTTATTAATAATTTCATTGATTGCAGCTGCAAGGTAAAATAGTTTAGTTAAGTCACAATCAGGTATTTTGGCCGAGTAGTAATTAATCCAGCTGCGTTACCACCACCAGTGAACAGAACAGGAAGCGGCGACGATCCCACTGAAGCTAGCTGCTACGCCAACCTTCAGTGGGATCGTCGCCGCTAGCTAGCTGCTACGCTAACCTTCAGTGGGATCGTCGCTGCTTCAGTGGGATCGTCGCCGCTAGCTAGCTGCTACGCCAACCTTCAGTGGGATCGTCGCCGCTTCCTGCGCTGTACAGGTGGCAGAGCCCGTTTACGGCGAGCCATGGCACTCCCTATTAAAGGGGAAGTTTGGTTTTTAACATGTTTAACCCCTTTTCTGGAGTGTCTAGGATGAAATAGAATCATCAACACCAAAATTTTGATGATTGCTCCTGTCTCTGATATTTGGCTCATTTAGAATCCCCCCTTTTCTGCTTCAGAATGGCTTCCTTTGTGCATGTCCGATAATGTCCTTAAAACAACCTTAAACCTTTATTTTAAAACTTGTGCTGCTCACCAAGTGTTTAGTGGTGTCCATTGATGTTCTGAAACAATTATAGTAGCAAAGTACAGTTTCTGTCACATTTTATATGGTATTTTGAACATTCTGGAACTATTTTTTCGGAGTAGCAATACCAACTAGCACAACAAGAAGACAAATAAAGCTGGATAGGAACTGTATTTCGCTATGACAATTGTTGTGGAACATCAGCGGACTCTACTAACCACTTGGTGAGCTGCCCATGTTTTAAAACAAAGGTTTAAGATTCTTTGAAGGCCATTATCGGACATGCACAAAGCAATCCATTCTGAAGCGGTAAAGGGAGGATTCTAAATGAGCCAAATATCAGAGACAGGAGCAGTTGTCAAAATTTTGGTGTTGATGATTCTATTTCATCCTAGACACTCCAGAAAAGGGGCTAAACATGTTGAAAACCAAACTTCCCCTTTAACGCCATTCAACCTGCAATTCCAATTGCAAATCCGCTAGGGGGCGATCGCGAGTCAGTGGAAAATCAATTGGCACCTATGAGGTATAAGGCTAAATGTATAATTTTCACATATTTAGGGACAACATATCACAGATTGCATTTTATTTTAAGCAACTTTGACATGGATGTCAATCAAAATGAAATGTATTAATACATCTGACCATTACGTTTTTCATCTGTGAGCAGTTTTTTTCCTCTGACTCACTAGCATTCTGCTACTCTATTCCAATGAATGGCCATAGAGAAAGACTTGCTGTGTCACGTGACGCACACTTTGAAAGGGATTTTAAAATTAACAAAAAATGCTAAAAATATTATGTGTGGACTGAGAATTAAGTCAAATTACTCTGAACCGCATGCATGAATGCATTTATTCAAGAAAAAATTGTATCAGAAAAATACCATATTTGAGGGTGCAGCTGCATAGAACCCAATTCATTCTTCACTTACTCGTGCGCACCATCTAGGCGCAGTACCACCGGATGTAAAAGGGGAGTGGTAATTCTCCCCTATTACTACTCGGCCAAAATAACTGTGACTTAACTAAACTATTTTACCTTGCAGCTGCAATCAATGAAATTATTAATAAAACTATAATTTATTTAATATTTTTGCCTCATTTACTCATTCACTCCACCCAAGCAGTACTGCCTGGTCATGGGAATTTCCATACTGGTGACACACATAAGATGGCCGCCGGCACTGACCTCAGATGAGGCAAGTTTCATTCAATATATTCAGAGTTTCCTTCAATATATTCGGGACTTCATTCAATATATTCGGGACTTCATTCAATATATTCGGGGTTTCATTCAATATATTCTGAGTTTCATTCAATATATTCAGAACTTCATTCAATATCTTCGGAGTTTCATTCAATATATTCGGGACTTCATTCAATATATTCGGGGTTTCATTCAATATATTCAGAGTTTCATTCAATATATTCGGGACTTCATTCAATATATTCTGAGTTTCATTCAATACATTCGGGTCTTCATTCAATATATTCGGAGTTTCATTCAATATATTCAAGGTTTTCTTTTCATTCAATATATTCGGAGTTTCATTCAATATATTCGGGACTTCATTCAATATATTCGGAGTTTCATTCAATATATTCGGGATTTCATTCAATATATTCAAGGTTTTCTTTCATTCAATATATTCAAGGTTTTTTTCCTGAACGGCTTGCCATAGAGCACATATGATGTAAATGATCATTCGAATTGTGTAACCCAGTAACCATTCACTTAATAGCACCATCTACAGGTCAATGGTTGTACTGTCATTAAATGTACATATAAATTCATTTATTTTATAGCCCCCATGGATGAAATTCCACAAAACTTGACATATTCACACAAGATGTCAGGTTCATCAATTTGGTGCAGTTTATAACATCTGATGTAAAGATAAGGGCAATTAAAGCAGTATAATATTGCATTTTAATTTTTTACCATGGGAGTGCAAATCACAAATGACTGGTTATAAGCCAAGTTGATGTGGGCTCTTGAGACCAACATTCCATTAAAATTTCATCATCCTCAATGGCACGGGTCATATTCAGAGTTTCATTCAATATATTCGGGACTTCATTCAATATATTCAAGGTTTTCTTTCATTCAATATATTCTGAGTTTCATTCAATATATTCTGAGTTTCATTCAATATATTCAAGGTCTTTTTCCTGAACGGCTTGCCATAGAGCACATATGATGTAAATGATCATTTGAATTTTGTAACCCAGTAACTATTCACTTAATAGCACCATCTACAGGTCAATAGTTGTACAGTCATTAAATGTACATATAAATTCATTTATTTTATAGCCCCCCATGGATGAAATTCCACAAAACTTGACATATTCCCACAAGATGTCAGGTTCATCATACACATTAAATTTGGTGCAGTTTATAACATCTGATGTAAAGATAGGGGCAATTAAAGCAATATAATATTGCATTTTAATTTTTTACCATGGGGGTGCAAATCACAAATGACTGGTTATAAGCTAAGTTGATGTGGGCTCTTGAGACCAACATTCCATAAAAATGTCATCATCCTCAATGTCACGGGTCAGATAGTTTTTTAGGAAAAACTGCATTTTTGGGGTTTCACGGGGGGGCCACGCAAAGATGGAGTGGCCCCCGGGGACCAAACGAATTTTTTCCGTAAAAGTCTACAGGGGCTACATGCCCACCAAGTTTCATGTGCCCCGGTGTTACGGTGTCCCGGGAATCGTTGACCAAAAATTCAGGAAGTAGATGACGGAGAGAGAGAAAAAAAAAAAAAACTTTGACAATCATTATATGACCGCTATGCTAGCTACGCTGCGGTGGTCATAATAAGAGACACTTCAAAACAAACTGGGCCTACCAACTGATTGAGTGGTTTATGGATGATTTCGCCCCCTACAGTACAACTCTGGTGTTTACTGATAGACTTGACTCAATAGTAGCCCAAAGGAGTCATTTTACAGTTTTTATCAGTTGCTTTGGTACATTTCTAGCCTGACAAGCCAGACTATCACAAAATGTATCGTCTGGCCAAGAGTGATAGACCCTGGGGTAAGACAGCTAAAACCTCAGGGCAACTAACAAGCCAATTCAAACAACGCTAAACAACGTACCCAGTAAATTCACTTCACTACTGCTAGAGTACGTCTACAGTTCTAGGCTAGTACATTTCTCAGATCAGAATTGAAATTCTAAAAACTACTTGGTCAATCTTCAGCATCTTCACTTTTGCACATTAAAAAAGTTTCTCATTTGTTTCAGCAAGTTGCAAATGCATTTGTATTACCCTGCAAGGTAACACTTTACATTACAGCTCGGTAATAAGAGGGTAGTTTTGTGGTAATACGTTGGTAATTTCATGGTAAAAAGTCATAATTACTCATGTTACTGACTTTTAACGGAATAATTACTGAATAATTTCCATGTTATTTCTAAACAATCTATTTTTTTTTATGGTAATAAGAATAATATTTTTTTTATGGTAATAAGGCAATAACAAAATGTTAATAATGAGGAATTACTTTCTAGTTATGACGAAAATATTGTAATGAAATGGTAAAATCCTGTGTTAATTTCCTAAGTACTTCTATAGAAATTACATGGAATCAGGGCTGTAAAATATATTATTGTCTATTTCTATTTAATTACAGTGTAATATCTACTCAAAAAATAAAAATACACCAAATAAAAGTGAATCACTTTATTGTGATGGAAATATGACAAGACCATGCCAAACCCAACACAGATCATGAGAATTAAACAGTAATTATGCATTTTGCAGATTTATTCAACGGAAATGAACTGTACAGATACAATGGCATAGATGGAGAGCTGCTATAGCCCATGTTTGATCATCAACACTCAAAACATCAAACTCCACTTCAACATAAAGATATCATGCAGAAGTACCCACAGGACACTAATTACTCAGCAAAACAAAGTTGCTACACATTTTGCTAAGCACTCCCATTAACAGGTGTCAATGATATAATTTAACCAGACATGTGGTGTGAGGCATGGCATAAGTTTAGCTTTTAGCTACTTCCTTAGTGAGTAAGCTACAAGGAAATAGCAGTGGGTATCAAAATAAAAGATCCATTTAAATCATACTACTATTGATAATGCATGATGATAGATATTATGGCAGTAAAAAAGGCTGTTTAGATTATCAAGACTGTAATGTGCTGAATGATCAACTTCTAATTTTGTGTTTTATTTCAAAATGTAAGAACTAAAGACCCACTACACCTATTTTGACACCTTTCCCTTTCCAGCTCCACTTCCTCTGTCCTGCCTGCACCAAACAGATAATGGCTAGGCTAGACAAATATTGCTGTCTAGGCTGTGAACATGAAATAAGTCAGAGGATGACAATCGCTTCCAAACTGACCAAAATAGTGAAGATATTAACAAAGTTTTCAGGGTAGAGCTGCTTGTTTGTAGATATGGGTTCCTGCTTGTGGATTTGGATAGGTTGGCTATGCTAATTCATTGCATTGCATGCATTGTCTTGGCATGATCCTGCAAACTAGATATTTACTAGCTAAAATTATGTATGCATTAGTGCTGTCAAGCGATTAAAATATTTAATCGCGATTAATCACATTTTTGCCATAGTTAACTCATAATTAATCGCGATTAATCGCAAATTTCTTTCTATTCTAAATGTCCCTCGATTTCTTTTTGTCCCATTTTTATTTATTTATTTTCATTTTAATGCTGTTATCAGCATTCATTGGTGGGGGTGAATACCAATTTAAAATAAAAGAAAACCCAGTTACAGCATCAAAAAATATTAACATATTCAAGTACTGCCAGAGAGATGTTGATGTCTTTTATGTTGCTAGTTCACAAGTTTACAAAAAAAAAAAAAAAAAACCTGGATGGTGGCCCTTTAAATTATACTAACCTTTTACTATTCTAAAGAGGCTCAATGAAAATATGGCATTATGGTCTACATGAATAAACCTACATTGCATGAGCATACCTTTAAAATGCATTTTGCCATATTGGCAATTGCCCTGCAAGAAGCTCTCATTTTAGTGACAAGGTCATAATGTTCAGAATCAGGTAGGCTATATGCGTCTCGTTTGCACAAATTCACTCTCTCAGTTGCACTTCAACCTGTTTCACCTCTCACTCGCGCTGCAATTTTGAAACTGATATTAGCCTATTTGCGGGGTATTCAGTTCAAGAGAAGGGATTTCTAAGTGACAACATTAATCCTCTAGCTAGTTAACAACTTAAATATGCGAACATGCGAGTGAGCGTCAACAATTGTGTCTGTAAAATATTTGTTTTCACTGACATCAAATGACGCTCATAAACATTCTCTCTCTCAGTTGCGCTCCGACCTGTTTCACCTCCCACTCGCGCTGCAATTTTGAAACTGATATTAGCCTATTTGCGGGGTATTCAGTTCAAGAGAAGGGATTTCTAAGTGACAACATCAATCCTCTAGCTAATTAACAACCTAAATATGCGAACATGCGAGTGAATGTCAACGATTGTGTCGGTAAAATATTTGTTTTCACTGACATCGGAGCAGCAGGGCAGAGTGCAGACCGTGTGTGCAGTGCGTGTGTAGGCTACTGTAGGCATGAGTAGCCTAGGTCCTAGGCTAAGCAGTAGGCCTACTTCAAGCCTAATACAAACACAGGACATACTGAAACGTCGGGAGGTGTTGGAATGTCGGAGATATTTTTTTTTCACATTCCATTGATAATGGCGGGTCAAATGCGTTAATCGCGCGTTAAAAAAATTGACGGCGTTAAAATGGGTTTGCGTTAACGCCGTTATTAACGTGTTAAACTGACAGCACTAGTATGCATGTTTGGTGTGTCATGGTTTTATCATCTTGTCTTATTATGTTTCTATCACAGTAAATGGTACCCATTCAAGCTCCAATGTAATTTGAACCATTTTCATTTTTACAGTAGCGATTAGCCTGCACGGTAATGAAATGAAACAGGCAAAAATGTATTTTACAGCCCTGTTTCTGTGTAATTTTTATGAAAGGACACAGATAATTACTTGATAGTTTCTAGAAAACAATGCATGATCTTACTATCACAATAAATGGATCCCATTCAAGATCCAATGTAATTTGATTCATTGTCATTTTTGGTGTAACAGTTACCCTGTAATGAAATTGAAACAGACCGAAATGCATTTTACAGCCCTGATTCTGTGTAATTTTGATGAAATTACATAGGTAATTACTTGGTAGTTACTAGCAATGAATACATATTTTACCATTTACTTTATATAATCCAATCTCACCATACCATACAAGTAATTCCTTGTTATTACCATTTGGTTACTGACCTATTACCACAACAAATAGAGGGCTATTGTTTACTAATAACATAAAATTACTCAGTAATTTATCAGTTATTATTCAGTTATTACTCAGGGATGTGAGTAATTATGAGTTGTTATCAGAAATGACCAGGTTATAACCACAAAACTATCCTCTTATTACCGAGCTGTAATGTAAAGTGTTACCACATCGTGACATTGGTTTGTTGTATACATTTTTACGTGCAAAATGGTTGAACATGTCGTAATATGCCAAGAACAGAAGCATACAGCAAGATAATGCATGTAAGCAAGGTGTAGGAAGACTGAACTGCAATTTCTACAGCACTGTATGTATAGTTTCCCCAGATTTTGCATGTAAAGACTTACACGACGAACCAATGCCTAAATGTTATAGGGTGTGAGACTATTCAACAGAGATTTGTACACAATTTTTTTTTGCATGGATGGCACAAGTGACAAGATGATGAAGATTGGACAAGTAGTTTTGAGAATTGTAGTTCTTTACTATAATGCAGTCAATGAGTATCTAAAATACATATAGAATTTGCTATGTCTACCAGTAGCCTATACAAGCTAATGGTGTGTAAACTGTGTGTTTTAATATATACACCCCAATATATCTATTACATTTAATATTTAAAGAAATAAAAACTTACAAGATTGTTCGGCGTTCCAAGAAATTTCACATGTAACATTTGTATCAAAAGTTCGGTTAAAGCCACAATCCTCATATGTAGAACAAACTGAATCATATTTTTTTTTCGGAGAACAGTCCAGCTGTTCATGAGCTGAGGGGAAAAGTACATTTCTAAATTTGTTGCATATATTTCAGAGAAAACATGTCAAAAACACCACCAGTCACTTGAACACAAAAATTCACAGTTTCAGCCATTTTAAGTATGGTATTTAGTATGACTAAAAAGGTTTTCGGAGTTTAAGGGAGCCACAAACCCAGTCTGTCTGCATGTGGAGGATCGTGGGCTGACCATAGTTTCCTTTCTAAAAGGTATTTGACTGTATTAGCCCTAGCCACCTCTATGTGCTCCGCTTTTAAATGCAATGAGAAATTGATCTGTCATTGGTTAATTTGGCATCACACCCATAACACACTCATGATTAATTCGGCATAGATACAGGCGGCAAGTACAGTTAACGACCCCAAAATGCGAGGGTGGAGTCAGCTTGGGGGAAAACAGAGGCCAAATTAACCTTATAGTGAATGGACAAGGTAGAGAAAGATGCTTAACAATAATAGATCGCTTTGTAAAATTGAACAAAGTCCATATTAGGTATTTTGTCTAATCATGACCTGTTTGCCTGCTTGGGTTTAACTAAAAAAAACTTTCCATGGTTTGTTTATTGCTGTAACACTGACAGAAATGTCATGAGCTGTCTCCTAACTGTCATAACTGAAGCAACTTTCAATCACAAGTCTGATTAGCTCAGTTTAGTAAGCTAAAGTTAGCTACATTTACTATGGTGATGAATGAGGTTGGCTAGTTATCAAGCTAATGAAGATAACAAGCATCAACTAAATTGTCCTCAGTATTGCGTTTGGAGGGGTGTCAAGTTCAGAATTCAGATTGGACCATCTGAACATCATTACTACCTTAAAGGTGCCATGCCACACCACTACAGGGTATTTAAATTGTTCTTTGAGGTCTACAAATAGGGTATGCGACTTCACTTGGACTGAGAACGGCCCAAAGAGACCGTAATTAGATCGTTTGCAGAGTGTAGGAATAGCCTTCGAAAATTTCATGCGGTTCTTCCGGTTTTTTTTCCACTGTGGAAAATGGGCTGCGCTCTGATTCGCTGCTGAAGCTCGACGTTGTAAAGCACATGGGCTGAATATTTACATTAGTTTTAATTGCGAATTGCGAGGTATGAAAAAAAAAACCTTGGAATATTATCATGAAACCGAGAAAGAGGATATCTGCACCAACCTAGCTTGCAGATTGTAAACAGCCACTTTGCAAAGGTAAGCTTACTACATAGTCAGGATGTCACAGTAGCCAACATAATCAGATACTTATTGCAAGAGTAGCCGACTGTTTGCCTATCCAGTCAGATTAACGTTACACTTACCAAGACTGTTGAATTCGCCAAGTTGACAAGTTCTTCTCAAAATATACAGGACACTGAATAAATGATGGACTAGCAGGTAGATGAGTTAACAGTTTGCTAAACTCATAGCCAAAGCTAAACTCACTAACGTCTTGATATTCAGTTAAAACTAAAAATAGTTGCCTGTTACCATTTCATGGATATTCCTTCTTTTTTCGCGAGTATTTCAAGGGGCGGGCTTTAGTCAAATACAGGAGAGCATGGATTGAGCGATAATTCTCCTCAGTCAGCCAATGGCTGTAACGTTGTCTATACTACGTAGCACAGACCATGGATTCAAATTGACCTAATTTCTCCGCTATTTCTTTTAATGGGCTATTGCCGATAGCGAAGACAGTATTACATTTTCACATGCACGGTGTAACTCGAGGTCATATAGACCTATTCTATACCAAAAGCAACAGGTAAAAATGGTTTTGTGTGGCGGGGCACCTTTAAGGCATTGCCCCCAAAAATGTGTCAAGGTCCTTGTAGATGGTGCTCAGTGTAACTTCTAGCTTAGCATCTCATTGACTTCCACACTGTGTGACCCTGCTTTTTCCCCCATGAGGGACTATTTTTCTCTACTTCCCCCACGGCGGAGCTATATTTGTGGCCGTGGTCAGACTTGCCGTCTGTATCTATGGTAAGTTAAACCATTTTGAACTTTGCACTGGCGCGAAGTTCGTTTTCTGCGCTGTGAAATTAGCAAAATATCGCCAGAACACCCCCAACACATGTTGCATCTCTGGCCTTCATCAAAATAGGGCCCATAGATTTTAAACATGCTTCTGGTGAGAACAATTTATGTGCCATTTATGTGCCATGAATCTATTGGTCTATTGCCATAACCTATTTAGCAGACAGAAAATGGGTAACTGTTTTCCGTTACTGTTTAAATGAAGGATAATCAGAATACAGTAACTCTCTTGAAATTTATGGATTGCATAACATTTATGGGCCGGTGTGAAGGCATATTTGGAACCCTATCACAGTGCTTACGCATGTAAGAATAATTTGTTCTTGACACTGTGTCCTAACAAAATGAAATGCTGACATTCTGGGAATCAACCAGGTTTGCAGCGATCTATGCAATGGTCCCTAAAAGCTGAAAGAAAATGCACCTTCTCCAGCAACCCACTTTGGATTGCTGTACTTTGCGTTGTTACCAATAAACCGTTTTTCAATTAATACAGGTTTCAGCATCATTCCTTTTCCTCCCTGTAACGACCACGCATAGAACAAAGATTTTGTTCTAACACGCAGGACTGTCTTATATGCACATTCAGTAATGCATCGTTTCTAAAATGAAACACTTACTTGCAGACTTAAACTGCTATGTATTATTATGTATTTTTTACATGCTCTGGACGAGTGGTGGGTCAGAAAAAAGCCAGCATAATGGATTAAAAACAAAAAAAAAAGCTTTGAGCTTTTCATTGTGCTTAAACAATGAAACAAACATGAAAAGCAAAGACATTATGAAGACCTGTTATGATAGGTTTGCTGGACATGCAGGACAAGCTTTCATTTAATATTTCTTTGACAAAAATGACAACTTCAGTTGCTAATGCTGACCTCTGTTCATAGTGCATTTCCTGCCGATATTGAACCAAATCACTAAACTTTACTTTTGAGCAGTAGAGGGCAGTAAAGTTTAAGAAAATACCATACAATAATTTGCATAGAAGATTAGAATTGAAATAAAGCAGAATTTAAACTGAAATCAGTTCGCTCCTCTCTTTATTTATATCCTGAGTCGAACTGTCGAGAGAGCACAGCATTTCCAGCATCCGTAGAATATGGACAGCACACCTAGTTGAAACTCATCAAATTGAAAGCTTCATACCAGTGAAATTTGGAAGACATGCATTGCATGATGCATTGTCCTAAAGTGACATTTATCAACACTTCTTAATAGAGTACTACAGTAATATTATAATAAGCTGCATTTTTTGCCACCATTTCCATTTTCATCTCACACACCACCTTGGACGTGCACAACACAGTTTGGGAACCGCTGTCCTATGTAATCAGAAGCTAGGCTCCTGTGATGTAGGCTAGCCTATGTGAAGGCACATAGGCCTACTGAACAAGACTAATTCAATCACAGCACTGCATCGAAGAATGCAAAATTCTATCTGACTATCAACACTGTGAGCCTATCCTGATTGCTAGCAATATTGAATGAAATGATTTCGAACAGCCATAATTTGACTCCATGCAAATTTGATATTCAATTTGATCAAGATATCTTGCATGTCTGTATTATCTAGCTAAATTTCACTCAGAATTTGCAAGTTGATAATTACCAACCCTTTCTTTGGGATGAAAAAAACAACAGTCATTACATTTTCAGGTATGCAAGTTATTTTCAATCTCCAGAGGAATTGCAGAAATACATTTAAATTAATATCTAATATCAAAAGATTACAACTTACTTTCTTCACATTCATATTTGAGAGACTTGTCCGGAAATGTGTGAATGTGTGGATTCCATTTACATTCCTCAGGAGTGGAGCATATCATTTCACCATTGAGACACCATATTTCTGGAATAAATAAAAACTGTCTCAAATACTGTATGTAACATGATTAAATATCAGGTAAAAAGGGTGTACTATATGCAAATTTCTGGAAATTTTCCATGGAAACTTTGTAATTTATTACATCCCGCTTTCATTAAATAGGAAATGACAATGAATGACTTAAAGCAATAGATTGGAGTCAATCAACCCATAACACTGCCCTTCATGGCCGCAGAGTGCTGTAGGCAGGAATAACAATGACAATATTTGGTCATTTGGTAATAGCAGCCAAATCTAAATTGGGAAGGCAAAGAAATATTTTCAGGCATTGACAGCACTTAGCAACCTCAAAAAAATGGGTTGCTGACCATGAAATAGACTGCCTTTAACAAACTATTAAAAGTGTGGATTTGAAATAAATCTTATAGATGCCATTGATGAAGTCACTTGAGGTCTATGAACAATTCCCATTAATTTCCATAAATTCCTGTTAATTGGCCCTGACAGTTAACCCATGGGGGCAGAATTTTAAACTGATGTGAGTGGTGGAATTACTTTACATGTAAAATGACAGACAAATTGTTTGTCTAATTATATGCAAGATTTTTTTTTTTACGTCCAGTCTTCTGAAGAAACTCTTATCACAAGCTATCAGATGGAGTTATGTTTGCAGCTCTAGAAATCATCTGATGTGAGAGAGGTTGATTTCCACCCCGCACCCAAAACTGCACAGTGCATCCTGATGGATGGTGGGAATAAATCTTGCATTCATCCACCCAACACATGACTACAAATAAATTTGGAGATGGTACCTGGGACAGCTATTTGCATGAATCCGGTTACCCATATAGTATATTGTCATTTTTGAGAAACAAGACAAGTGTCAAGGTGTCAAGTCTTAGATCATGGCTCCAAGTTAAATCTGTTTGAACTGTTTTAGACCTGTCATGTGTGTCATAAATGCCTTGATTCCCAACTAAAGCTTACTGCATTATTGTCAGTGATTTCATACTATTAGAATAGGTAACACTTTATTTTATGGTGTTGTGTATGTTAGTAAGTAATTAAAATGGTATCAGAATTATCAGAATTTATCAGAAATTAAATTTGATTAAATCCCAGAGGTACAGGAAACTCTCTTACTTGGCGTATGCGTAGTTTCCACTAAGAGCCCATTACAGATGTGGCGCCAAAGCAACAGGCCAACAGCAAATTGAATCTGAAAGACAATAACAGCAAAGTGAAGATTAAGTAATATATTTATCAAATAATTACTCAAATAATTACTTTATTTAGAATTATTGCATCAATTCGTTATTGCCGATTATTAAACCAATCTCAATGAGGCAAGTAGACTATAAAAGAAGTCCTGAGGTCATATTCACCAACAATCTTTGAACAAAACAATAACCTTGCTTGTGATAAGAGTATCCAATTGGAATTGAATTATTTCGGTCATACTCTGAATATCATCATCATCATCAACCATTCTTTATTCAGGGGAATTTGACTGAGCTCTAGGCTCTTTTACAGCAATGCCCTGATAGGAAATAACAATCATAAAATAAGACAAAATAAACAAAGTAATAATACAGATTTCACACAAAAAATAAATAAATAAATAAATAAATAATAATAATTACTACAAACTACTTAAAGCAAGAAATATAGTTGTATATAATATATAATATATATAATATAATATAATATATATAATGAATATAGTTGAATAATTGAATTTATGAATGGAGACAGGGATGCCAAACTCAAATCCCCCCAAAACATATTCAGATGATTATTTCCACTACTTTTCTAAAATGTCAAATAAAAGCAGGGCCGGTTACAAGGCGGTCACCTATAGGGCACAATACATTTCTTACTTTTTATCTTCAGTTTTTATCTTATATTTTAAGAAAAGGGGGAGAGGGCAAAACTCAAATCTGGCCTAGTGCACCAAAACAACCAGAACCAGCCCTGTGTAAAAGACCTTGATAGTGCCAACACCTCATGACAAGAGGTAAAGACGATTGGAGACAACTCTCTGAGGCCATATGCTCTCGAAGGGAAAAAGAGTATGTAAGTGTACACCCATGGGTCTTTAATAGGTGCATCTCAAAATTTCTACCTCTAACCCTTTCTTAAAAATCTGGTTTTATTCCATTTTGACGTACTGTATATAATAGAAATACTGTCAAGTCATAGTGAAATCACAAGTGATATTTAGTGTGGAGACCTACCTATTGCAATTCTCGTAGCGGAAGCATCATTTACGATTGTCCAGAGACGTTTATTGGGTGCTACGAATGTCTATCATACATACCTCGGAGCCAATACCAGAGCTACCACGTGTCGTAAAATGCAATCGAGGGCCGTACAAATCCCTTTTTGTTATGTGATTGGATACCGAAAGCAGGCGAGAAAATCGGCCATGGTCACCATGCTGCTTTGCAGAGTGAAATAAAATAAGTGCGCAAAGGAGCATGAGAACTCCCAGGCTAGTCAAGTCGTATGGTGTAACCAAAAAATATTGAGCAAAATATTGGCATGACATACACCCCCTTTAATACTGAATAAATAAATAAAGGCTAATGAAGTCTCTATCAGACTCTATAACTTAAAGTGCCAAATCCATGTTTCTGGCATTGATTGTTGTCATTTGCGCTTCTTTAGAGCATGCGTGAAAATGTCTTTTCCGGAATTAAGGTGCTGCAATTAACAAGAAATATGCACAATACAATATAAGTACAAATATAATGTAACCCAATAAGAGTTGTGTGTGTGGCATGTTTGCATTTAGAGGGGTTGAAAAGCAAAGCAACTTAGTGAATTTTGGCGATTTTTAATTAATGGAAAATAAAACTCAAAATGCAAGGAAACCAATTCAGATGTTCCTTGGCAGTAAGTGCGCAAGTATTGAGATCAATACAACACTTTTTGAAGCTGTAAAGCGTATCAAAAACTGTGATAAGAGAAAGGTTACGAATGGTCCACACCACCCTTACGAAAGTGTGACTTAGGCTACAGAAGATACACTTAGTGTACGAACATTTCGGGAATCACGTCTTAACGTTAAGAGGAAGGTTAAGGAATAAGTTAAGAACTACTTAGTGATAAGAATGTTTTGGGGAACTGGGCCTAGTTATTCACTGACATTGTTGTATCTAGGCAGATAAGGCATCTGAAGGTTACAGGCGTAGCCTCGTGGTTAAGCCATAGGCCTAAACTGATCTACAGAAAATGGTAAACCAGCATAAATTAACATTGGCCATGTTTTTGGTTAAGAGAATAAGGAATTCAGTGCCTATAATTTGGGTTTACTGAGATCTATCCTAGGCTACTGACAGGCAGTTCTGCTCAAATGAATGACGCAACAGACACCATTAGCTGCCAGGTGTCACTTTTACTTTCACTTTTTAAATCGTTTAATCCTGTTAAAACCCAAATGCTCGCAATATTTTAATTGTGTTGTAGCCTACAGAAATAGACTTACCATTTCATTGAGTAGGCTGGGCTACTCTAGGGTCACGATTCAGTTGAATTAATCCAGTTAAGTCGAGTCTGCGGCAAGTTGGAGCGAAAGCCTACTCAGAGATCCAGGCTGGTGTAGAACCGCGCTAAATTGGCCCGAAATTCTCAGATTCAAAATTTCGGGTTAAATAAATCATAAACTAAATGTTGTTATGACGCAAAGCTGTTTTCTATTCGTGGTAGCCTAATAAACATCGAGCTAGGCTATAACAATAATTTCATCTAAACGAGTCGTCTTTAGGGCCGCACTTCCGCTCTGTAGCTATCTGACACTATCAAAACAAAACAGAGGGCGGGGCATTACGGGGGGAGCATTGCCTCCATAGACTTCCATTCTACAGCCGTCAACCAAAACCAAACAACTTCAAGCTATGTCAAATGACTTTTAAAAGTATCAATTTCAATTTTAGAATTTCCCAAATAATTGTGTTAGATGACATATAAAATTCAAAATGCAATCAAATACCAGTTTGGACATATTAAATACATTGACAACATCCTGGATATCCCCATTATAATCCTCTAAAGTGTACTTAGGGACTTATGATTTGAAGAATTTCACTTCAGTGGTACAGATCTCACCCCAAATGAGCGAAATATCAAATCTGGGCCCCAACAAGTGAACAGTTTACCCGCAAGGCACTGTAAAAAAAAACCCAAAAAAAACATGAAAAAATGTGCATATTTATGAGACTGAGCGCTTAACCCAGAACACGTGCTCCTCTCCAGCCTGCTTGGGAGATACAAAAGAAGAGCACCCCTGGTGCTAGAGGTGGCAAACATTTCCACCAGCACTGACACTGAACCAAATCACTACGCGCTGACGTCACGCAACGCAATGATAGTAGTAGCGCTAGGCCTACCAGGCCTCTTCATTCATAAATTCAGGCTACCGAGAAAAAAACAATGTAGGTTACTGACCGGATTCTTTAACTATACGAGCCCCCAATTGTCACAGTCTGGCTCACGGACTGTGGCAAAAAGGGAGATCACACGAGGGGTTCGCAGTAAAGATAATAATTTAATTACAAAATATACAAAAGCGTAGATCTACAAACAAAAACCACAAAACAATGAAAAGATCCCCAGCCGGCGTCTGGCCTGCAACACCACAAGCTCATAGTGGAGAGCCAGCATCGGGGAGAAGAAAGCGAGAGAACGAGGGATCTTCTGGCTTTTTAACTGATTGGTCCACACCGGGCCCTGGTGTGAGCCAATCTACCGCTAGCTCCTCTCCAGCCTGCTTGGGAGACACAAAAGAAGAGCACCCCTGGTACCCTGGTGGAACTCTGCACCTCCGGAGGAATAGTGACACTTGAGCCCCACTGGGGCCGTGACATATCCCACCCACCTCCTTATTTTAAAGCTTATGCCTATATTTGGGGAAAATGAAAAAAATATGTGCATTTCTTGAACAAAAGTGCCTATGGAATGTATTAAAAAGTAATAAACCTTGAAAAGCAATATGTTTTTTGAAAGCACAGGGCCTCAGGATCTCAACAAACAGAAATTTAGATAGGTTCCACCCCCCTCCTGCCATTGATACCCATTTATAGATCAGCTGGTATTGGTGATTTTGGTGTATAGCCAATGCATTTGGACCTGAGGTATTAAGAGAAAACTAATATACCCCATATGCTATACCTTTTCTGAAAGCTTACATCCACAGGGGGTCATATAAAAACAATTGAGACAGGTCCCATCCTCTTCATCTCTTCACTACCCATGTATATGAGTGTATTTGGGGCTAATTTGATTTGTGTATAGTCCATTTGCATATTAAAATATTTTTTCAGAAAAACTTGTAATAAAAAAATGCTACTTTTCATGAGTACTTTCATTGTATAAAGTTTTATTTTGATAGGACTACAGGAAAAAAAATAGCCCTATAAAGACCTATTCTGGCCTATATTGGTACACATATCGTATTGATGAGAATTTAACATATTTCCTCAACTAGGATTTCTTAGGACTTAGTAGGTTGTTCTGGACACCTTAAAGAAATTATCTTAGCTGAAAAAAAATCTTTTACAATTAGTCCTGTTTTTGGCCCCAAAATGGGCTATTTTGCCTGGACTATATGGCCATTCACCAGAATAGAGTAGCAGAATGCTAGTCAGTCAGGGGGAAAAACTGCTTCCATAATGAGAAACGTAATGGTTGTATGTATTAATAAATGTAATTTTTAATTGAAATGCATGTCAAAGTTGATTAAAATAAAATGCAATCTGTGATATGTTGTCCCTAAATATGTGAAAATTAGGCGCCCATTGATTTTCCACTGACTCGCGATCTCCCCTAGTGGATTTGCCATGGCTCGCCGTAAACGGGCTCTGGCTTAACCATCTTTCTCCGGACCGTGCATGTCACGAATTCTTCCACCATGACAAGTCGACAAGCTGCTATGACAGACCTTTTTCATAGGGCAGACGCTAGAAATTTCTGGACCCAGAACAGCAGTATGATGCTGGCATGTTGTACAAGTAGGCTATCCATTTTTCAGCTAGCAATAAAATATGAAAATGCATGCTTAACTGTGGAGAAATTTAAAATAAATAAATAAATTAATTATAAGACAGCAAATATTTTTTTCTTTGTTTCTGAAGCTGTTGTAAGCCATAGTCCCCACCGAACCACAAAAATTGCCAGCACATCTTGACACTGAGGGATCATTTTGGTCATTGTTTCAGGGGTGATGTATGCCCTATGAATTATTTTTAACTGGATTGTTTTATATGCAACACATTTTGAAATAATTGTCCTATTTCAAGTGCTGCATTTCATTGTGGTTCAGTGATAGACAGACCCATATCACCTTCCCATTGACATTTAGTTGGTAGATTTGTACGGTTCGTTGCATACAGCAATTTATACATGATAGATTTCTTTTAATGGCTGCTATTAGTTTGTTTTGCAGTTCTCCACTTTTCCGCAACTGGATGCACTTGGCTTGGACATCAATGATTTTTATTTAACAATGGAGTAGATTTGGATATACAGTAATTCAACCATTTTAATGATGGGGGCCTTGATTCTCAAATATTTCAATCCTTTTGAATTTCAACCAAAGGGGGCAGTACCTAGATGAGGTTAAAAAGTAGAGTTGCTAAGGGGAATTGCTTAACTTTCTCCATAATTCACTCAGTAACCAGAGAATTTAGAAGTGATCTATGGTTTTTAAAACTTCAGGAATTGACTGACATGGTTTTGATCATGTCAGTATCATGCACAAAAAGATTGGTTCAAGTGCCAAAATAAAATTTCGGAGACTCACAGTACTTCCTCTAGATTACAGTAAAGTACACAGTGCATTTGCTTTCCTTTTCAACACTTCTGTTCTAAAATACGAAAATGCTACTTACACACTTCATACTGACACACAATAATTGTGTTTTTACTTGCACTAATTGAGCCTACTTACATAGCTGTACCTTAATCCCCAAAAAGACATTTTTGTGCACGCTCAAAAGAAGTGCAAATGGCAACAATCAATGCCAGAAACATGGATTTGGCTAAGAACAACATAGAAAAGAAGACTCATAAGAGATAGTTCATGGAACACACTCAGAAAAGTAAACAACTTTGGTAAGCAGGGGCGGTCCTACCCTCTTTGGTGCCCTGGGCGAACAGCTTATCTGGCGGAAAAGATCTGAACCCCAAACCCCTCCCCTTTCTTGTGTGTGAGACTTCAGCACTGAAGTCTGAAAGCAGGCAAACCTTATGGGATTTGGGGTGCTCACTTTCTGTAAATGGGTGATAGACAACTCTTCTGTTCAAATGATACCATAATGTGTAGTGATTTTTTTTTGTTTAGTTTTATTTTTTGAGCTCTTGGTTATTGGATGGAACTCCAGCAGATAACTAAGCTAAGTTTATAACACCAGATAAAGATTTTTCCCTTGTCAAAATGCCAGTGATCTTTCCACTGAAATTGAACCCCTTATTTTCAAGCAAGTACTTTACAAGTGGTACCAATGCATGCGCCTGGTTGTCTACTTTATACTAAATACCTCCATTGTAGGCGCAGATATACCCATACCAAAGCTTCCCAAAGACAATGAAGCAAAACCGCTTCACCCGCGATTGTATTTTTCGGCGCTCGCGTGCGCAAAAAATAAATAAAACTTCGGGTCCGCGATGCCTGTTCAGGTCAGTATGACCAACAATGGATGAGCTTGGAAACTCAAGTATATCATATACATGCTAGCTGAGTCAAACTAAAAACTTGAGCTTACACATATAATAAAAATCCAAGTAGCAGTTCACTTAATGCAGCGAGGTGTGCATAGGGGGGGTGTGAGGTGTTCCCCATGATGACATAGAGCACACACACACACACACACACACACACGAGAGAGAGAGAGAGAGAGAGAGAGAGAGAGAGAGAGAGAGAGAGAGAGAGAGAGAGAGCTCAACATTTTCACACCCACTCACTTCCTTCTGTGGGCTTGTACAAAGCACTTGAACAAAGTTACATCTTCCTTGTTGTAGAATTGACCATTGAAGAAAGTTTTTCAGACGTCAGATTCAATCTGCAATAACATTTACATGTATGCTACATGCATGCTTTATTTGTATTTTATGTACGTATAGATTTTTAACCTTGACATTTAAACTCTTTTTGGCAATGGGAGTGCTGTTATATTTAACAACAGTAATGAAAAGCCAAATGAGATATTGTCTGTTTTTTTTTTTGTCTGTGTTTTGTGCGTCAGGTAAGGCCCATCACATTACATTGTAAAGAGACTTATTTTCATTAGTCTATACGCGTGGGACTAGGCTATTTCTTTCTGTGTCAAATTTAAAGGTTATTATGTGTCAACAGTTACTGCAAGAGTTTGGGTGGAACAGTGGACAAATAAGCCCATTTATAAGACTGGAGATACAGCTGTTATTTATTGCAGTCTTCGCTGGGATGGGAATGATGTGAGGGGTCATACAATGAAATGGGTGATTCCTCAACCAAACGATCCTACATCATACCAAGACCTGCACGAGTTACCCTTGATCACTCGAGCAAAGGTGGAAAGCAATGCAACATTTACCACCCTCACACTGTCGGCTGTTACCATGAATGATAAACAAAAGCTGGTGTGTTTCGCTAAATTCGTAAACAAAGAAAAAGTGGACCGGTATTTGGGAGAAGGCACTGTATTGTGTGTTTCTGAGGAGGTTTATGATGAACATGGTAGGCTCAATTAACATTTTTATGCACACATTCACTTTTGTGTCTGAATAAGCACGCATCTATAACGTCAATTGTTTGTAATTATAAATACTAATAAATTAAGGAAGGCTACGATTCTAAATGTGTAAATAGTTTGTTTTAAATATAGCAATGCAATCTTTTGATTTTAAATTTTTTTCCCCAAGCAGAGCTCACCACCACTGTTATCACCCCAACTTCACAAAAATCAGCACCTGGATCTGGATCAATTACCTAATTCTGGCTTTGAATATTTTGATATTCACCATAGGAACCCTCATCTGTATTGCAGTTGTGCGAACTATACGTAAGCGAAGAAAGATATAAATATTGTAGATTCATTTTGTGTATCTCATAAAAGCCTGTGCTGGTTGCCAACTTGGTTTAATCAGCATCTTGAGTGAAAATGGTAATGTATAGATTCCCTTCTTCCCTGCTGCCTCAGCCTTTTTGGTCTCTGAATTTGGTCAGTGTTATCTAGTTTGAAAGACACCAGAATATCTGTGTTTTATTTGATTCTGATTTAGTGAAGTTTAGATATTTGGATAATGTCATTTTTAGATATTTAGACATATTTATTTTTGAGACAAATGCTTTCCTGTGCTTTGTTTAATGATTTCCTTTTTTATATGTTTTTCTCCAAATGTGCTGTATTTATTTACAATTATGTCTTTATTTTACAAATAAACTGACTGAACAAGAGCAAGCTCCGCTGATTTCTGGATAGGCAATATAATAAAGATTCTTCAGGGGGTTGGAGTAAACATCTAACCAGAAAAAATAGTGCAACAACCGAACATGTTTGATTCTTTAAGTAACTGAACCACATGTTTCTTTTATGAATTAAATACTTGATCATCCACCTGGGTGGATGTTATCTCTTGTAATTATTTCTCCTTTCACCTCTATCTTTCTTTCATAAAGACCATAACCCTATCCCCAGTTCCATAAGTCTTGTATCAAATACGCAGCATAATTTCAGCTGAATCTAGGCCATATAACCACAGTTAAATATAGATAGCTAGCCTGACCACTGGGCCTTCTCCACCGAGTCACCTCTTCTCTTGTCCACACTGTGTAGAGAGCTTTCATCTCAGCAGATAAAATTAATGTCATCTATTACTGTCTACCACTATTTACTGTGTAAGGGTCAGATACTGTATGATCTATTATAATGGCATGCTTTTCTTTGGTTCATGTGGCATTTAGGACTTGGCCAGAGTGTCATGAATGTTTTAGGCTACTGTTGAAATCTATGCAAACCCCTCAAGGCTGTCTACCTGACATCTTATATTTTGTCTTGAACTTGTTACATTTCCGTGTGTCTGCTGTGTCAGCACAAAGCTGCAAAACTGCACATTTGCCAGCAGGAAGTACTGTAGGCCACAGGTTGTTGCCACTTCCTCTAGACTTGCTATTGTCAGCATCAACATGCAGGTGATCTTCAGTCACTTTGTCATGGTTCGGTCCTTTGCCACCTGCAGTAACTATTTACAGTCATCTTTAAACAGGCTAGGGAAGGTTGCATACAGTAGGTACCAACAGAAACAGCCCTGGCAAAGGTTTTCCACATGTAATTGATGTGTTGATGGCTCAGACATTACAATACATGTATGTTCACACACATACTGTACATGCTACATGCACGCACGCACACGCACACGCACACTCACACACACACACACACACACACACAATGTGACCACAAAGGGAAATTCCAAAAGATGTTTTCCACTGTGCTCTGTAACCATTGTATTGTGCAAATAAATGAACAAAATCTGAAACAAACAACCCCACTACTGTTGCCTCTAAAGAATCAGATATCTGGAAACCATTATCCATCTATCAATTTAACTTATAATAAGTGCTGTCAAATGATTAAAACAACTCTGATTAATAACAAAATTGGGGCAATTCCCACCTATCCCTTGACCCCACTGATTCATCCACTGAAGTTCATTTCCGAGTTCATTTTGTTTGGATTCATCGAGTTGAAGCGTTAATTTCAGCTACTTCCCTCTGGCACACTTTTCAGACTCCCTCTGGTAAAAACTAATAGGTTCAGATTCTCATTTGTCCCTAGTGCCATTTCATTGCTAAACTCAGATCTTCTACCCCTACATACTTGAGTGTTTTTTGATGATTCTGAGGTATTTTAAGAGACTCCTTGTTTATTGTTATGCTCTTGTACACATGACAATGTATCTGCTTGCACACTGCACTTTATGGTTGTTTGTTTGTTTGTCTTGTGTTGTATTTGATGTTTTGCTGCACAACCAATTGCCTTCTGAGGACAATAAAGTTGGAAGTTGAGTTGAGTTGAGTTGAGGGTGTTGCCTTGCCCCCAAAAAGGCCATGCAAAAGCTATCAGCTCTAGTTTATTTTTTCTGGTGCTGCAGCCTAGAAATATGAGGACGTCAAAATAAAAACCTCAATCAAATGTTTATCTCCTTTGCCGATCATTCCACAATTCCTTTTCATTTGACTTCTCTACCATTCTTCCCATTTTTCTTGGTTCAAATTGCCTACATGAATGAATTGTTCCAAAATATTGGACCCCTGCATCCAACTCCCACTACACATTTAGCTTCTTCTCTCCCTGCCAGGCTTTTTAGGGAGATACTGTATGAGTATCCTCAGAACAGAAGTGGCTGTGTGCAAAGCATGGCTGCAAGAGGTGTGGGAATCATGCCAATAGATGATATCAATCTGACTCATAGCTAGCACGCTACCAAGACGGAAATGCACAAGAAGTGGACACAGGCTGAGCCCTGCATGCCGTGGCGTGACCTAAAATCTAGGTTAATCTAAAATAAGACTGCACATCTCTGTTTGATTCATACCACAATCGTCCTCTGACCAACAGTGTTTGAGATCTGTTTGCAACAAAGGAGATCGAGAAAAGCTTTTGTTTTCACTTCTTTGCAATTGTACTGAACTTACCAGTACTCAGATTACATCTAGTGAATAACACCCAGCTAGTCACTCTTAATGAGGATGTTTCAAGTTGGTCTTAGATATGGAGGCAATGCCTCATCGGTTATGTTTATCTTGTAGAACATTAAGTTTTAAACTGTGCTTGAACCACATAGAATGACAAACTCAAACTCCCTTTCTAATTTTTGAAACTTCAAACTGATGAACGTGAAATGAAGACAACAGGAGGGTTTAAAAGGGACTACTGTAATCACACACAGACACACACACACTCTCTCTCTCTCTCTCTCTCTCTCTCTCTCTCTCTCTCACACACACACACACACACACACACACACACACACAGCATGAAGAAAGTGAGAGGGAGAGAGCAGAATGTTTTTCATTGCTTTGCCCTTTCACCGTTGTGCAATAAACGCCACCGAAACCTGGAAAACCAGGACAACAACATTCAATGAGTCACAACCATATTTTATGTTTTTATTTCCTCCTTTCATGTTTGAATACTGGCTGGACTGAAACTGGCATAATAATACTTGCAGATCATGCAACATAATAACATCCTGTAGAGTTTTGGTAGTTTTCCATGACGTTTCCAAAACGTCTTCTCATTATTGCATCTTTCTAGCCTGGGTAAACCCACCTGATCCGAGGGCGATTTCATCTCTGTTGCCCAATATGGCCACCAGGCTACAGTTGTTTTCTGATTGCTTAGGTGCAAAATCTGAAACTTTAGGCTATTTTTGCAAAACTGTGCACACAAATGGCAAAACCTTCCACTACACTAGCAAAACACCATAGATGATTCTTTTTTTCTTCTTTTCAAGAGGTCTGCAGCATATCACTAACCACACACAGTATGTGGATAAAGAAGCGTGCTTACCTGCTGCACACCTAGCACATGCACACATGCACACACACACACACACACACACACACACACACACACACACACACACACACACACACAAACAGGAAGATGCACACGTACATGTACACACACCCACACAATGACTCACAAACAATGAACAGAGTTCACCAACCAACGGTAGATAATTAACTACTCTAACACCCCCCATCCAACTTCCGTCATGCTTCATGCAGCTGATCACACCCCACAAGATCAGACCCCTCAGTCTCTGCAATGTCTTGACACTGTCTGTCTTGACTGTTCCACAAACAGAACTGTAAATACACTTTATGGAACAGGGGGGCTTTCTATCTTTAAACACTGCTTTTCAGCCGTCCAGAACACTCCCTGAGTTTATTTCATAACAAAAATAGAGAAAAGGCATTCTGGCCTTTTTCTAATGTAGTGCATTCCAGCGATCCATTGTCATAGAAGGAATTCTTAACAAGTCCTTACATACTAGATGCTTTATCATGATTAACAGTGTTGGGCAAGTTACTGCAAAACTGTAATGCGTTATTTATTACTTATTACTGACATTTTATAGTAGTCCCTTACATTACAATATTAGTGTTTTGAAAATGTAAGGCGTTACATTACGGTTGCATTACATTTAAGTTACTCTTCAGGCCCCCCGGTAGCCTATGACCTTCATTAGTTCGTTATCAATGTTGAGAATGACAAGTGGAGAATGTAAACGTTTTACCCTTGCTGACCTCTCAGTGATTTTTGGCGAATTTGTATGAAGGAAAAAAACCATCACTTCATTCCAAGTTAAAAATGCATTGTAACTTGAGTTACTGACAATTGTAACGAGGAAAATATTACCAGTTTTTTTCTGTAATGCCTTACATTACCAAGTTACCACAAAAAGCAATGCATTACAGTAATTAGTTACCTTTGTAACTCGTTACTCCCAACACTGATGATTAAAATAAAATGGAAAGGGTGGAAAAGTCAACGACTGAGGGAGTTCCATATGCATGTTAATGAATGCGTTGTTTTTTGTGATGCAATAAAAAAGTATCAAAAAATCATGATAAAAAATGACCTATGGACCTGATTTATTACCAGTATTTCTGGCTTTGCTTTGATTTTCCATTGTGTCACCTTGGTAGAGACAAGAAATGTGTTGATGTTATTCACCTGTGAGATACAAAGTTGTTACAGTGTGCTTGAAAAACAGGAGTTGTCATAACGACAACAGCTGTCTTGGAATGGGGTGGAGTGAAAATGAGGAAGTATAGCTATGAAAATGCAAAAGCTGACAAAGCTTGCACTGAGACCAAAATGCTCTTACCCACATATGTAACTCCAGGTAAGGGGGTGAGTAACCAATTTACAAAAAGAGGTGGACTATTCCTTTAACTCTGTTCTGGTGCCCTTGCCTTTATGTCTTTGATTGGAATGGAAACAAAATTGTGTGCTACACCGTCAAATACATAAGTGTGAATTGTATTCAAGAACTTTCACATTACTTTATATTTTTTAAACGTGTTTCTGTCTGTGACTGAACATCCCCTGTGTTGTGAGACTTTTTCTACAGGTAGCTACGTATGTTTCCTGCCTGCACACAGGTGTAAAAACAACTACATTGTTTTTTGTTCGACTTCAGAAATAGTTGAGAAATAGTCCTTTTTCCTGTCAGTTAGACTGAGACAATCCATCTAGTGACATCTACACATTTTTGCATTTATAGTTATTCTATTCTTGTAACATTTTTCATTTTTCCCGCATTTCTTTAATGTAATGCTCTTTATACAGTATCTGAAATGTGCTGTATAAATAAACTTACCTAGAACTGTTGTCCTGTGACTGAAACCGAAAGCGGTTTCCTCTAGTCGTGTGGTATGTTGTGGGCCTCCGTTTGGCCACATCAACTTAGTCAAGGTCATTTCACTAAAGCTGCTGTGGTCTATTTTCTTCATTCTGTCTGCTGTCTTTATTGCTTTTCTTTGTAAACTTGGTAAACTTTCTCTTGTATTTATTTATGCATACCTCATTTTGTGTGTTTTGGTGTCCTGTAGCCTACCTAAGAGTACCTTGTTCAAACATTCAAATAGTTCTCCTAAATGCCTAAGGGCATGTTGATTTCTGTAGAGCCTTACTAAGAAATTAACCCTTTCATGCATGGTGTCCACTACAGTGGACGCATATTCAAGCTCTATTCTAAACCACTAAAATTTGCAATATTAACTCCAAATTCATTCAGGGGGTTCTCCCAAGCCTTTACTTTTTGGTTGTATGGTTACTCCTACTTTTATTCTTTAAAACATACAGTACATTTTTAGAGAAAATATTTTTTGATTAACTTATTAATGAGGCATCATTTCCCAAAGTTTCATAAACTTACCATTTTTACTTTTTCATTCTGTCTGCTTTCTTTATTGCTTTTCTTTTATTTATTTATTTATTTAATACCTCATTTTGTGTGTTTTGGTGTACTGTACCTAAGAGTACTTTATTCAAATGTTTATTCAAACATTTATTCAAATAGTTCTCTTAAATGCCTAAGGGCATGTTGATTTCTGTAGGGCCTCACTAAGAAATTAATTTGAACACACCCTGCTTTTCAGGAGAATAGTTTCTATATTTTCATGTTCCCTATGCATCTGCCACATCAAGATACTTATTAATCACCAGTTTCCTATAGTTTAGTCATCATCATGAAGATATGTATAGATGTTACAGTTATGTATAGAAGTTGTATAGAAGTTACATAGACTTTCTATGTGCAACTACTTATGCAACAATTATTTACCATATTTGCTGTCTTGCCAATCAGTGAAACAAGATACAATATTGTTTGTTTGCTTGATATTTCATGCCTGCAATATGATGTGAACCTGACAGAATGATAACAAACACCCAGGACAGTTTGATCAAGCCCACTTGCAACCCAAAAGTACTGTAGCAACACAAAATAAACATCTTTTCATTGGTGCATTCAAATGAGATGGAAGAGGCGGTCAGAGAGGGGCAGGACGCTCAAGGTTCAACACACAAACACAAACAAACACAGTATGCAAAGACTTGAAAAAAGACTTGAAGAAGAATACAATCTTGTAAAGAGGTGAAGCACAAATGAGGAGGTAATATAGACGATATTGTCTTACTGTGTGTGTGTGTGCGTGTGTGTGTGTGTGTGTGTGTGTGTGTGTGTGTGTGAGAGAGAGAGAGAGAGAGAGAGAGAGAGAGAGAGAGAGAGAGAGAGAATTTAATTGAATTTTAAAACAACACTTTAATGAACTAAAAGTTCACGATACACATGAAATCTTCCAACACACAATACAATTGACAAACTGATACAAAACAATCAATTCATATGTTCTCCGATGACAAGAGAGAGAGAGAGAGAGAGAGACAGAGAGAGAGAGAGAGAGAGGCGGGACTAGGAAGTGGAAAGTCTCGCACAAAGACATTCACATGTGCGTAGTCATGCCAGCATGATAGGCCTACATGCCGCAGCATTCAGCACGGTACAGTATTCAGAGTGAAGCCTGCCCCTTGTGGATTGCTGCTAAACTGAATTATTTTTAAACTTTGAAAGTGAGTGTAGGCCTACATGAAGATGGTCATTATCACTATATTGTGGAGTTTGTGAAATCTTAAATATACTAATGAAAATACAAACATTAAAAGCCAGTCTGAGCAATGTAGTCAAGACAATAATACTTGTTATGGAGTTATGAAGTGGAATGTTCCCATTTCTTCTGCAATTATCTCCCTTGATGGATTTCATAAGTCCTAGGGTGACCTACCCTACTTCTGGATTTCTTCCAATCCAGACAGTCCAGCTTTCAAGTCTCTCTGAACCACAGCTTCCTCTTTTGGAGGTAATTTGCATCATTTACACACCCATCATACAATACTAAACAAAGTGAAATAGCATTATTAAAATCAACGCTATCTTAGTGGATGTGGTTTTGCCTCTGCATTCCGTATTCTTTCAACTACTTTCATCATGGAGGAATTCCCAACTGTAAAACCCAGTCATATATTGACATGAATGTCATTTTAAGAAAAAGAAAGGACATAGATCTGACTTGCTGTCCTTATACTGTAGCTGGTGTGGGTACCAGTAGTGCTGTGACAAGAGGCAGAGTTGTTAGACTTGATTCTCACATGTTTATTCAGCAGACAGGTTGAGGAGACTGGATGTAGAATGACAGTGAACCATTGCCTCCCCACACCACTAGATGGCAGCAGTGAGACACCACAGTGACATCATGGATTCTCCTCTCTTGCTTTGCCATTGCTCATTTTTAGTGCTCAGTCTTATGGAGCAGTTCATTCAAATGTTAGCTCCGCACGTCAGGTGGATGAAAACAACGAGATCCATGTTGCGTCAGATCCTTTCACGCCTACTGTAGGGAAGTTCGTCCGAAAGCATCTTGCCCTACTTATACCCTTTCAACTATGAAGGGAACTCGTTTAAGCCGCGGAGGTGACTTCCACCGAAGTGATTAGTGGTAGTGATTAGGGACTAGTTTCGGAAATGCCGTTTCACTCTGACCCCTGTTATGGAATGTAATTGCGCCACCTGTTGGTGGCTCGCGTAACCATTAGTTGAGCACTTCAGTTGATGTTCACATGTGTGCAGCACGCCATTAAATCTTGTGCTGATCTGAAACAGTGACTCCTGCTTCGTGTGTCCCATTACACACTCCCAAACAACCCCCCTCTGTCTCATAAACACACACACACACACACACACTGTTGCTGGGGCAGGTGTGTTGCGTGTAACCCCAGTAGTGGCTCCTTGTTCCTCTAAACAGATGACAAAAAAAGATCATGATCTATGTACCTGATTTATTACCAGCAGTCTGGCTTTGCTTGTTTGTGATTTTCTACTACATCTCATTGGTAGAGACGCCTCTCCCTGAATATACTGTATACAGTACATGTACTGTGTAACACTACAACTTCAAAAGCCGTCAAGCTTTCAACAGATTTCTTGGAAGGGGTGGAGTGCAAATGAGGAAGTAATGCTCCCGTTTGTGTGTGTGTGTGTGTGCGTGTGCGTGCGTGCGTGTGTGTGCGTGTTTGTGTGTGTTTTGTGTGTGCGTGCATGTGTGTGTGTGTGTGAGTGAAAGAGAGTAAGAAAGAGAGTGTGTGAGAAAGAGAGTGTGTGACACAAAGATATTTACGTCATGCCTGAGTACTACCTGCGGGTTGGCTGCAGCACAACACAGACTTAAAGGGGAAGTTCGGTTTTTAGCATGTTTAGCCCACTTTCTGTTACCTCACTCACATCAGATGCAGCGTCCTCTTAGGCGTATGCATCTGATGTCGCGTGATAAGACAATTGTTTCAGAAAACCGGGCGTCATCAAAAATCGAAACCTGCCAGTTGCATCCTCTGAATGTGGAAGACTAGCCTTGACATCGCGTAACATCAATGTAACATTACAGCACTCTGAAAATGTATCTTGTCCAGGCCTGCTACTACTAGAATGACTCACTTCATCCAGTAACTCTGTTCTGGTGCCGTTGCAATTATGTTTGTTATTGCAACAGAAATAAAGTTGTGTGCTACACTGTCAAATACATAAGTATGAATTTTAGTTTAGAAGTTTATGCCCATCTTCACTTGCATTCAAGAACTTGGAGGATATTTATGCCACATTATTTTTGTTGTTACGTGTGTCTGTCTTTGACTGAACATCCCCTTAGTTATGAGACTTATTCTACAGGTAGCTACATAAGTTTCCTACCTCTCAAGCACACAATGTGTAAAAACAACCACATTGCTTTTTGTTTCCTGTCAGTTAGACTGCAATAATCCATCCAGTGAGTATTAGCATTCTTCATTTATCTTTCTTTCATGTTATAATTTATAAAGAGAGAGACTAACTCACTTCTTGATGTTGTAAGGCAAACAAACTAGATGTATTATTGCCACTGTAGAGGGGCTGGGTTGATGAACTATTTAAAGATTTTTAAAGATTTCATGATTTTAAAATGTAATACTGATATAATGTGATTTCTATTCATGACATTGGGGAAGGTGTTGGGCTCCAGGCCTGCAGATGGCACTGGAGGATGGGAGGGGAAAGGGCAAGTATAGCTGGCAGAGAAGAAGAGATTTTGAATGCCAGTGTGCAACATCCTTTGAAATATTTGTCTGTGCTCTCTCTCATTCTTAAGGTATGTTTGAAACCTTATTGATTCTTTTTATTTCTTATTTTTTTGTGATTAATGCCTTATTTTCTGTGCTTATAGTTTGTGTTATCTCTTTGCTAAAATGGGATTTGAGTGTCTGAGTGGACAGGAGAGCAAATGTTTGGTGCCACCATTTACAGTGTTTAACTCAGGGCTCTCAAGTCTCACGCATTGAGCGTGTGACACACTCTTCGGAGTGTTTTCACACTCTCACACGCCACACATGCGTTTTCACACGCCCGTCTGCGTATTTTTAATATTTTTTCGGCTGCGACGGTATTTGAATCACAAAATGCGGCCATTGGTAGAAATTCCTGAAGGACATCGGGCTAATCCAATGAAATCTCTCAGCCCTCCTCCGCCGGCCCGGCCCGCCCTCCCTCACGTTGACCCAAGTAGCTTAGTTCTTCTGCTACTTGAGCTGAACTGGAGTTGGAGAGAAGTGAAAGTTTGTCTGGCGAAATGGACAGAGCCAGAGAAACGTAATGGGGGCAACAAAGTCTAAAAGTTGAAGCAACAATATGCAAGAATAGTAATAATGCAGTTAGCCTATGTTCCTGTGATGTGCAACAATGACTGCATATCAGTGGGTGTAGGTCTGTTAACATCAGAAGCAGCCTCGGAGTGAGTGCACAGACTGCCGGGGAGGCACAGTCTCTATCTAACGTGGCAGTTCAACAATGTAATGTTATATGGCCCAATACAGAAGAAGGAGAACCAATCTATGTAGATATATGAAGGTGGAGGAGAGAGACGTGAGCCATGGGATTGAGGAGGTCAGAATAGCTACTGTCAGCTGAGCCTGGTAAGAGAAGTAGTAGCCGAAATTTAAGCAGAATGAATACAAATGTTTCATGGGCCAGGGGGGCTTGTGTGTGTGTGTGTGTGCTAGTGAGACGAGCTAATGACACACCAAAATATGCCTTCGTTTATACAATTATGAAAAATTCCTTTTCACGTTGTAGGTTACACACACAAACGTTTCATAGTGTCACCTCTCCAATACACGTGTGTGAGATGCACAAGACATTAATGTATAAAAAAGCGCAAACCCACAAGCTCATCATAACCGCGTTGAACTTCTTGCAGTTTAAAATAATGTAAGAAACAGCCCTCCCCTCTACTTTATTGCCCAGTTTTAATTCACCCCAAATTGAGGAGTGCGCCCATGTAGCCTGTTTGGAGCAAGATTGAGAGGGCAAAAAAGTACCTGTCCGAGGTAGAAAGAGCTAAAGACAAAGATGAAAGCACGTGAGATCATATGCCAAAGATTATTGTGCATGAATGACAGCAGGTAACCTTAAAATTGCGATGCGGTCGCGTGCACTTATGAGTTCAAAATCTATCATTTTTTTTCTATTTCATAACTCGGAGATTCTTTCTCTCCCAAATGCCATACATATATCATTTGAAAGAATGCCACAAGTGCAACCCATCTATAGTGGTCACTAGTTGCTATGATAATGCATTATCCTTTAAATTAATTAATTATTTCAAAGTCCTGTAGTTCCGTATGCATTCCAAAAACAGTGGAAGTCAAAGGCATACCAATGTATATCTACAATGAGGTAGCAATAACACCAGTTGTTTTTGTATAGTCTCCAATATTAGGCTGAAATGGTCATTTCAGACAGGCATCCCATGACTGATATGTTGGTCAAAAAATACCCTGTGCTAATTAGGCTACTGATTCAGAAACACAAGGTAGGCTACTGTAGCCCATTTCCTCCAAGGGTTTAGACACATTTCAATTAAACTATTTAGAATGAATATAGGGGAATTTAGCAAATTGCAAAGACAGACTGTCCCCAGCATGTTCCCCATTATTATCCAAAAAGGGTCCAAAAGAATAAGACTATGTGCATCACATCAAACTGAGAATTCAGCAGTAAATGCCATTAAAGTCTGAAATTAAATACATTTTGGTTCAATTGTAAGAAATATACAACCTACTGCCCAATACAACTCAGCCAGGCTGCTATATGACTTCATGGAGCATTCAAATAATGTGCAATGCATTAGATAAACCATTTAATTAATTGCTATGAGAAGCTATCTAGCAACTTGTTAAAATGCACCAGATTGCAGAAAATGGAAACAAATTTTTCAAAAATTTCTTGCCTACTTCTGTACACAAATGCATCCCATATTCGTCATTAGTTGACAATTGCTGCCTTCATTGTTGTTGTGTTAAATGTGTTGTTCACAATATACCAACTTTGAAGGTTATCTTATGGTTCAGAATTTTATTTTATGTTATTTCAGCGCAAAAAATGTTATCGCATAACCCCCCAAAAGTGATTAGTTGCGCCCCTGACTACAGCTGGTGACGCCATTGTCTTAAATTTGGTCTGGTACAATAGGCCTATTAGACCCCAAATTAAAGCATTTGCCTTACATAGCAATACTTTTAAAGTTTGTCATATGCACAGAATGTGTAACCTACTGTAAAAGCACTAGGCCAAGATAAAAGAAAGGCACATACTGTACTTCTTCAAATGGTTCAGTGATAAGATTTCAGTTAAAGCTATAATGAACAATATTTAAAGATTATAGGCTACAACTAGGCCTGTTTTTTTACAGTGACATATTGAAATAGGTCTAATTAAATAAAAACATAAAATAGCCTAGTCTAAAGAAATATTTAGGCTATATGAATGTTTATTGATACATAGTAAATAATGATGCATCATCACTACTTAATCATTAGTGGCCTAATTAAAAAAAAATAGAACAGAACCACAGGGTGGACCTGATTCAATACTTCTGAAATGCAGAATTCTTATATTTTCCAGTGCTGTCTTTAAGCCCTTGCAAAACAGCCTCCTGATGCCAGTGCATTTGTCCATTTCTTTTCACAGAATTCATTGGAGGTCATTATTTCGGGGTGACAGTACCTTGTCTGTCTCTAAATCACCTAAAATACATGCATTTACATAGACTACTGTCTCTTATACACGTACATACATGTACACTGTACTGTAGATCTACGCCAGGCCAAAAAAGAAAAATCTCACTCCGAGCGGAGTTCAAAACTTGAGAGGCCTGGTTGTTGTAATAACCGGCCGATGGGCCGTTGGGCCGAAGGTTCGGTGCCCCCCCCACTCCCCCCACCCAATCTCACTCCCAACAAACTTCAAAACTTGAGAGCCCTGGTTTAACTTGATTTGATGAAGTAAAAATGTGTAGGTATTATACTTGTCAGTGGGTGCCTTAAGGCAGTATTATTGGAAATATGTTGTAAAATGTGTGAATGTTTACATTACATTTGTTTGAATGTGGATTATGAACTAAATGCAATGCCTATTATATGCTTAAAAGCAGGGTTCGAGTTATGATTCCATCTTCGTGGGAGCCCATGAATTAATTGCGAGAGGGGGGGGGGGGTATGGGATGTTTTTTTTTTTTTTCGTTCTCCAGTCTGCGCAACTGCGCATGAGTTCGGTAAAGGCTTGCGGACTTTTGAATGTAATGGGAAGCAAGCACTGACCTTACAATGTGAGAAGTTGACAATGTCTCTCTCTATCTCTCTCTCCCGGACCTCTGGCTGAATGTTATGCATAACGGTGAACTGGCACTTATTAATTTCGGTGAATATGCTACTTGCGCGAAATCCTCAATAAAGTTTACATCATGCGCAGCATGATCGGAATAGCCTGGTTAAAGCAATATCTAGAGGTTGACCTAGGGAGAGCCGCGCATTATCTTACTATCTGGAGCTACAGTAGGCCTATGTTTGGCTTTATTGAAGTAGGCTGAAACCGAAACAAGCAAGCGGCCACATTTTCAGTGGCATTGTAACGGAGTGTGTCCGGCGGGTGGTAGACTCAAGGCATGGAAACGGAATAATGCAGACGTCTTTCTTTTATTTTATATTATGCCACCGGCGGGGTGCATAACATAACAAATTAACAAACAAAACACTGATCAAACTGAAAATAATCAGGGGCAAGGCCCACAAACTAGGCAATATAACATACCATCATTAGATCCTCTCGCGTCAGAGGCAAACCCCGACTGTTACGAACGGTAACTATCGGTCACAACCAAATCATGGTTTACAATCAATTAAGACATTGATTTATGTTTACAACCTATACATTGCAACTGCGCAAGCATACCGTGCCCCTTTATCATCAGAGAACATAATAACAGCATGCCAATAAGGCAATAACACAAAAAAGAAAAGATGATCAAAAACACCACTGTAACAAGCGCTTAGCGCGCTACGCAACTCCATAAAAGGTTCCACCTCCCATAGCTCGGTTTGATCCCCGCTTATGATAACTTTATTTGTCAGTAAAATATTATACTATTGTATTGTCAGAGCCCCCACAGATGTTTGAGTTTGCTGCTTTCATGGGAGCCAGACCTCTCTCTATGGGAGCTCAGCTCCCACTGGCTCCCACCTAACTCGAACCCTGCTTAAAAGTTCATATTTATAACTGATGTGGATATGTTAACATGCTAATATTTCTTCAATGATTTCATTCAATGATTGAGTCTTTTAACATTAATAAATTGGAATGCCAGTGTGCAACATCCTTTGAAATACTTGTCTGTGCTCTCTCTCATTCTTAAGGGAATGTGTGCTCTGCCGTGCCTCAAGTTCCCCTAGACTTGGAGGCCGGTAACACCACCCTCTGGACTAAAGAGCAACTCAGTGTGGATGCATGTGTCAGCTTTGGAACTTAGCGCATGAGCAAAGCCATGGTCCATGTATCCCAGCCCCAGTGTTCAATATGGCTTTGACTATAAAGGGCATGGTTTACTATAATACCCCCATGATTCACAGAGTGAAGACTGCCACCTGCTGGTTATAGTCCCACATTGAGCTGTTAGCTGGTTGTTGGGGGTCCAATAGACACACATTAAGGGTGGAGCCAATTCAAGCTGGTTCTGGAATGCTTGTTTACCAATCACATTTCAGAAGTTAATGTTCTGTCTGGGTGACCTTACAGGAACTCACTGCTCTTGCCAGTGCTAAGAGTTTTTTGGTATTGAGGGAGAATTTACATAAAACAAATTTGCCCTTCAACTGAGTTGACAGTATTCCTACCCCAAGGACAGAACTGTGAAACACGGATGTCTGTTAAAGTCACGAACTAAATTATTATAATCTTTGAAAAGGAAGGAAAGGAAAGCTAGTGAAGAAGAAGATAGTCATTATCATTGCATCTATTGCAGAGTTGATGAAATCTTTAAAAAATATGAATGAAAATACAATATCAAAAGCCAGTCAGAGCACTATGCTGAGAGCATTAATATACAGACAGCTTGTTACAGAGTTGGAGGCCTGCAGTCATCCAAGGGTGCAGTGGTGTCGAGTGAATGCGGTTTCACTTCTTCCTATAGTGGCGAAATGCTCCCATTTCTTCTGCAATAATAATACGTTTCATAATCCTTGGGTGACCATCTGTCTGAATTACTTCTTTATTTTACATCATTCACACACCCATCACAAGAGTACTAAAATAATGTAAGTTACTGAAATCAAAGCAGTCGCTGTGACTGTGGTGTCACTTCTGCATTCCGATTGCTTTCTGCATTATTGCAGGAGTCGCATTCATCTTCCGAGTTCTGAACTGTTGCCAAAGACATGGCTAAAGGTCTGGACCTTGTTGTTCTCATAGGCGAGGATACCAGTACTGCTGTGACTAGAGGCAGAGTTGTTAGACTGGTTCTCACATGTTTACTCAGCAGATCAAGGTGCTGGATATTGTTATGATAGTGCAGCACTGCCTCCCCACACCACCAGATGGCAGCAGTGAGACACCTTATTGACATCAGGCACACAAACACACACACACACACACACACACACACACACAAAAACAGACAGACATCCAGACATCCGCAGCATCGATAACCCGATACACACTACACTATCAACACACACTGCACTTCCCACAAGACCCCAATATCATCAAGTACATCACATGCGCACATCAGGCAAACCACAGTGCCTAATAAAAAGGAGCATATTGTACTTTCCCCAGGGGCCTAATATCTTCAATAAAAACAATGAATAGCAGCCAATATTGCAATGTCATAAATAAGCTCCACAAGTTACTATGTAGTCTATTGTACTCTCCACAAAGGCCTAGTGTCATACTGTACATTACATATGAGTTACAGTAAAAGAAGAAAGATCACTGAATACATAGCACACATTCATATAAAACACAGTAAAGAGTAAAAAGTATACTGCACTTCCCCAAGGCCTACTTTCATAAAGGAAAATACTATGCAGTGCTACAGATATTCTTCCAAGTCTTACCTCTCCCCACATCTACTTTAATTGTGTAATTGGCATAATAAATGGCTCTGTTTGTCCTGATATTGGGGTATCTGTATCTAAGCCAAGATGGGAGTGGCTTAAATTCCCCTGAAAGTGGATGGGCTACATCAATGCAAACCTTGTCTGCCTTTCTAAAAGCAAGTTAGTTGGAGTGCTGTTTGAGTGTTAGAAGTTGTGTTCCTTTGGTGCTCTTCGGTAGCCTGACACGTCAGACTATATCATAAGAATGTATAGTCTGAAGACCACTGATAGACTGTACCTCAATGGAGGGGCGGGTGATTGCGTTGTCTTTCAAACTGCCTCTCCACGTAATAGGCTAGCGTTCCGGCCAGTGGTACCAGCTGGTATATCAAACTTTTCCCGTAGCCCGTCGGTAACACGGCAAAGACATCTTTTTCAGAACGAAAAACTTCAGTGCACTTTCTTGTTTCACTTTCAAAGAAAATGACAAGTGCAATTCGTCCAAAACTAAAGCCAAAGACGATTCCGCTCTGTTTTGAGCAGGGCTGTCGTCATCGTACAAAGCCCGCCTTACGATTTCCTGTACACATATCGCGCTGTGATTGGTTATCCGCCTCCAGAGGAAGGCTAAAACGGGTTTCTATCAGTGGCCTCTAGACGTACCTCTGTGCAAATTCAAATTTGCTACCACTAGGGGTACGTCTAGAGTCTAGGCTAGCTCTTCGGTTAAGAGATCCCAGATATTCAAAAAATAGAAAGTATGCCTTCTGTCTGCCTTCTGTTCTAATCTGCCTTCTGTTCTAATCTGGTCAGATAAATTGATTCAATGTTCAAATGTACAGAAAAAAGTTCTCTCTTTGACGTGTATGTAAGCATGGTTTCAACTGTAAACATGGTTTGAGATTTTTGAAATTACGCTTTAAGACAAAAACTGTAAGTCAATGCTGATATTTTACAGTAAACGGTCAGTCATAATACTGTTATTACTATTTTCCTGTAACTGTGTCATAATATTGTGCAGTAATATTGTTGATGTAACTATCTCTGTCACCATCACTCGCTCATGTGCTGGCAGAAGAGTCTATGGGTTTGGAGTAGGATCCCTTCTGGAGGCGACCGGTCATATCTGCAGACAGCCGGCTCAGGAATTCCTGGCACTTTTTCTTAGAAGCCTCCTCATTGTGGTTAAAAAGTTCACCGATGTCTTTCTGAAATACATTATATATCAATGTGTACATGTCTGTCTATTGTGTATCTCATTCTCATGCCCAAGACAAATTTCTCTATTCAGAGACAATAAAGGCTTATCCTATCCTATCCTAATATACAATACAATATTGTTAAAATTATGTAAAACTGAGTAAATACACATAATATGAAACATCCCAGCATGAGAAACATTTAGTTTCTCATTTGTTTAATGGGTAACACTTTGCGGTAAGGGTACATGAATTATCATTCTATTCTATCGTTCTATTGCCTTATCTGAAGTCTGCTGGTTTTGTAGCTAAGGGCTGCTGCTCATAGTGTTTCTACTGCTCCTGCCAGTCCTTCCGGAAACTCTCCATCACCTCAAACCTCTTATCTTTCACGCTTTCTTCATATTTCCTCTTGGCATCCGCGACCTCCTGGCTCTTTGTTTGACCTTTGACTCTTTAAACCTTCAATATCTGGTCACTTATTGGTTGCAACAAAAACTGAATCCGCTTAGCCCGTCCAATGACTCCCTGTCCAAATAGAATGATGTGATTGGCTAATCACGATGTCTGAATACAACCTAGAGCGTTGGGAAAGAATTCTAGATGGAAAGATTCTGACTCTTAAGACCGTGCAGCAATCTTTTTGACAAGCATTTAAGGAAATGAAAACATTGAACAGCATCGGTCTAGTAATAGTGAGAGCCGTGATGGCTCTGGTAATATTAAATGCCAATGGATGTCTATAGGCTGCAAACGACACAGATAAAACTGATTTAGTCCTGTTTAGATTTCCCAAAATATTCATTCTGTGTCAGCAAAGAAAACGGAAGTAAACTTGATTCTCCATTCAAGACGTATTCCCCTCTTATATCTTCATTTTTTTGTAAATTCTGTTTATATCTTCCTGGACATCAAAAATGATTTTCCGATTGTTAGAATTGATGTTGTGCCTTTGATGAAATGCTGGAACGAGTAGCCTACTGCATTTCCTATTGCGTTGTGTGACCATAGCATTTCAGGAATGCGTGACTGACGAATGACCAGGTTTGTCCCAGTCAGTAGCGGACCTTTTTTCTGCATCTGTATAAAGGCATATGTCTCTCTTTGCGCCAGACCACAGCTGTTTTTTCACCGTCACGCCTGCAAAGGCGTAAAGTCATCTCCTATTGAATGACACAGTGCGCCATGTGCATGATAGGGCCCTCAGAGTAACTAGTGTTAAAAAATAAGACAGCAGAAATTCTAAGGATCAAAACAAAGAGCAGATTTCTCTCTCTCTTTTTAATAAAAATACAAATAAAAATACAATAACTTTCAATCAATTTAACATACATGTATTCAACAAAACATTCATTGTATCCAGTGTTAGAAAATTAGGCAGCAAAATGGTCAAGGATTCATGATCACATTTCATTACATGTACAGTACAAGCCCAAGCTGCTGTGTACACCCTGAGAGACCCTGAGGGTTAGTTAATGTGTAATGTATCATTGTCCATGTACTTGAACTTTATGCTGGTGAAAGTGTTTCCTTATTAGTACCAGAAACAAAACAAAAAACAAAAACAAGAAAAAACACCAACCTCATACAGTAGGTCACATTATCCAAACAAAAACAAGAAAAAACAACAACCTCATACAGTAGGTCACATTATCCATCATTCTTTAGATGTACATACTTCAGGCAACAGTGTTTGTTTTAAATGGAGGCATAGATTTTAACAGGCTACTTTGCTTACCCCAAGTTGGTTTGCATTGGAAAGTTAATTTCAACAAACTTTAAACAATCTGTCTATCGCAACCTTTGCGTGTATCATTTGACATCAGTTGGATGAAAGTTTGAGATTTATGCATGGAATACACACACACAGGCAACTCTAACTCCACATAGAGCAAATGGTGAGGGAGTTTTTGTATGTATGTTACGTGGTAGACTGGCAGTTTACAATAGAAAAGCACCATTATGATACACATTTAACTTCACATTGTCAGTTGCAAATTCACAATCAGTGAAACTGCAGTACATAGTACATTATACAGCTGCCATAACCAACGAAACCATGAATCATAAGGCATTCTCCACTAAAACAAAACAAAACAAACAAAAAATAACACAAATGTACCTCAACACTTAGACTTTGGGAAGCATTACAAAAACCCACAGCAATGACAATGACGAGGTACTGTATAACCATGATGAATGTCATCAATGTTGATTTTTTTGTTTGTTTTTTTGTTTATAGCAGTCATGTCACCGTTATGTAGACTGGAAAAAAATGGAATGCATTCATAATTCTCCCAATCTCAACCAAACATAGCAAAATTCATGTATATTGACATACAAATAACACACTGCAATCTTGAGGCCATTGACTGCACACTAGTGATGCGCGGGCCGATGATTTTTACGACCCGCCCCGACCCATCACGCAGCCAACCCAGCCCGCCCGACCCGAAAAATTACGCAATGATTTTTAACCCAACCCGACCCGCTTAATTTTTTAAAAAATAAATAAATAAGTGTTTATTTGCTTATATAGGGCCTAGGCATATTAAACAACACAAATGAAATATCTGCGGCCGCGCGAGGGGATGGTAATGTCATGGGCTGCCAGCAGCGAACTTCCCTCTTGGATCAATAAAGTTAGTTGTGACGATTTTTATCCGTTCCTTCCGCCCCCCAAAATAGTTCTTAGCTTGGAACTGCCCTGGCAATATGTAAAAAATTAGACAAATAGCAAACGGTTTAGATGTATTGGATTGTAAGCTGGGAACATTTCTAGTTTTTCATTTTTATTTTTTATTTTTTTTTATTATTATTTTTCCTTCACTCTCCTGGTGGCTGATCTATTTGTCACCCTTATTCTCCGCAGTCATCACCTCATGTTCATCCCCTGTAGGTCACTAATTAAATTAGAATGGCCGTCAATTAGTTCAGGTGCTTTTGGAACGGCACAGGTATAGGCACCTGGGGTCCTAATGCGGAAGTGTCTCACTCCTGGTAACTTGGCGTTTGTGGGTGGCAGTGTTTGGGTACCGTGGCCAGCTTTAAGGTATGTCCCGACTTATTATTTGTTTGTTTGAACATCAGCGCTTTTGCTACATCTTAAGTGTTTGGCTCATGTGGGTTTCTGTTTGGGTAGCGTGTATGGGGAGAACGCACCACCGGCATTGTTGTGGAGCTTCAGCAGCGGGTGCTAGTCGCTGCGTCTGAAGGTAGCCTACTGTGTTCCAATAAACTGTTTGTTTTAACGTATGTTTGCCTGGTGTAGTCAGCTCACACGCTGTTCCTTGTTCTTAACCAGTGCTGCTGTGTAGCGGGTTTGTCAATGAGGGGTAAACGTTTCCGAAGTAATACCTACAACGCGCTGGCTTGTTGAACTCAAAAGGTATGTGAAAAGTGTTAGCGGCTCACTTAGGATTTAACTCTCTTGATACGTAGCTTTAGGGTTATCTGCGTTGCGTAGCAGCAACGGTATTCCATTCAATTTGGGTGGATGAGACGAAATAAAATGAGAGGTTAAACAAGGTGTATATGTGGTATTTAGGCTGCATAAACAATGTGTTTTAATGTGTGTTTATATTATTTTCTTTTGTGTTTATTTTTAGTGCCCAGTGTGACTGCACTGGTGTCAGCTGCTGTTCTTTATGAGTGTGTTTGGCGTGAATGTGATTTGTCTCGTTATTACTGATTTTTTTTGTTTTTTTTTCCTCTAACCTGTGGGCTGTATTGGTTGATGACACGGCTGCTGTGAACCACAGGTTAGAGTTATTTTCTTTTCTTTTTTTCTTTCTCTTTTGATTGTCCTGTCTCGTCTCCCCTCCCCTCCCCTAGTTAGCTCTGGTCTCATTAGCCTAGGTAAAATTGCATGGTCTCTTTAACTCTTAATCACTTGAAGTTTTGAGTGTCAATGCTGTGAAATCCGACTTCCTATCTAGAGTGCTTATTGCAGTGTCATAGGTAATATAAAGTTGCAGTGCATAGATTTGCTCCTTGGTGTGTGGCGTTCTGAGTGGCTTAAATCTCCTTCCACGTGTGCTAGTGAGACCTATGCTTTTGTTAAGAGTGCAGTAGGCCAGACTTAGTGTAAGGGGTTCCGGGGATTTTCATGTGATATTATTTATTGGTGACCAACCTATTTAATAAAGATTGTATTTTTATATTCCTTTTCTAAACCTGTGCAGTTTCCCCTTACTCTAACACACACTCATGTTAGGTTAGTATACTGTAGGGGGTGGCGTAGTCAATATCCACTAGGGGCCGCTACATTCTGGCTTACAGTCGGCAGGATTTTATTATTTTTTTTGCTGTTGGTTTTCCGTTTCTTTCTTTAGTAGTTATTAGGTTGGTCATCAGGCAGGTGGGTGTGTGTGTGCGTGCGTGTGTGTGTTTGTGTAAAGAACAGCAGTTGGCATCCCAATGGACAGCAACGGCGAGTCTTCTGACATGGAGCTACAGCGACTGCGGGAACAAGTGAACCAGTTAAGAGCCGAGAACCAAAGACTGTCTAGAACACAAGATGGAGGTACTGGGGACAATGCTAATGACAGTGGTGCTCCGCCTGTACGACGGGAACAGGCAATTTTTCTGCCTAGAGAGAGACGATGCCCTAAATTCTCTGGCTCCATGGCAGCGGGATCTTTATGTCTTGAGGAATGGGTGGAGGAGGCGCAAAGTTGTATCAGATCAAGACACATGTCTGATCTTGAAAAAGCATTGTTTTTATATGATCATTTAGAGGGTGAAGCACGAAATGAAATCAAATATCGACCTTCTACAATAAGAGAAAGCTCTACAGAAATCATTAAGGTTTTAAAAGAGGTATATGGGTGTGCTAAATCTTATGTGTTTTGGCAGTAACGTTTTTTGATAGAAAACAACGGGAAAATTAGTCTTTATTTGAGTTCTCACATGCATTAATGGAACTAATGTAAAGGGTTAAACAATCCAAGAGTGATGCTATTGCTAGCCCTGACTTAGTCTTGAGAGACCAGTTTTGCGAAAATGTTAATGATAGTACATTGCGATGGGAACTTAAAACACTGGTGCAGGCTCATGGGGGATTGACTATTTTAGACGTCAGATGGGAGGCAATCAGGTGGGTGGAGGAGGGCCAGTCGAGTCGTGACCAAAGTCAGCGTGCTTCAGGGCGGCCCAGTGAAATGCCATATGCCACTCAGTGCGATGCTACTTTTGCTCAAAACACAGAGTTTGCTGAATTAAAGGATATGGTTTTTAAACAGCAGGCCCAGTTAGACACATTGATTAAACAAATTGGGAAATCCACCACCAAGCCACATGGTGGACCGTCTTACAGGGGAGGTCATTCTAGGCGTACTCCTGATGGGCAACCTGTCTGTTTTCGATGTGACAAACCAGGCCACATAGCTCACTACTGTCAAGCGCCTCCCCCTCCAATTAACAGTAGCTCTGCTCCCCAAACCCCCAGTAGCAATTCCACCAGCCAACCAGTTACCCAAGCCCATGCCTCTGCTAACCAGACGGGAAACTAGTGTCCCCCAGTGTGCAGAGCCACGCACTGGGAGGGCAAGACTCTGGCTCTGTATGTCCCTCCTCTTGCCATCAGTTAGTGGGAAATTGTCCAGTGTTAAGTGTGATGATGGGTGGGGTGGCAGTCTCTTGTCTTATTGATACTGGATCAATGGTCACAACTATAACAGAGAGTTTCTTAATAAACATTTTTTTCACTTACAAAAGAGAGAATGTAGTTGGTTGGGTCTTAAAGCAGCCAACGGGTTAGATATACCCTATACTGGCTATATTGAAATGGATGTAGTAGTTCTGGGGCAGCATATACCAGGCCGGGGGATACTGGTAGTAAGGGACCCACAGGAGGTGACGCTGAAAGTAGATAGTAACACCTGGCATCTTAGGTATGAACATACTAGGGGAATGTTATGATATTCTTTTGGAGAAACATGGTTCTCAGCTTTTCCATTCCCCCCCAGTTGAGTCGCCGGCCCCGGCAGCTCTGCGTGCTCTGAGGCGGTGCAAGAAGATCAAGGCCATCGTCAATGCCCCAAAGCCCTTTAAAGTTAAAGTACAGGGGAAATCCTCAGTCTGTCTTGGAGCAGGTGCTCTTTCTATGGTCCCAGTAACCTGTCCTCAGCTGGAGTCAGCAGAGTTCTTGCTGGAGCCCTTGGACTTTGAAGAGGAGCAGTTGCCGGAGGGCCTTTTAGTGTCCCCCACCCTTGTTTCTGCTAAAAAAGGTCTCTTGTATGCCCCTGTTGTTAATGTCAGTAACATGGATGTGTGGCTCCCCTCACGCTGTGTCATAGGTACCGTGCAGCCCGTGACCGTAACATCACCCGGAACCACACCCATCATCGTTGATTCTTGCTTGGAAGAGGGATGTGTTTACATCTCTGCTCAAGAAGTGACCACCTATCCCAGTACTCCTGAGGTTGACCTGCCTGAGTTTGATGAGCTGACGGAAGAGCAAGCCTCTCAAGCAAAAGCCCTTTTCTCTCGGTATACTGACATCTTTTCTCAAGGTGAGGGAGATTTAGGATGCACTTCTCTAATCACTCATGAGATACCGCTGCTAGATGAGGCCCCAGTCCGCCAGCCCTATCGCCGGATACCACCTTCACAGTATGAGACGGTCAAAGCACACATTCAACAGCTTCTAGATGGCCAGGTCATTAGAGAAAGTAGCAACCCTTATTCTTCCCCCATTGTTCTTGTAACCAAGAAAGATGGTAGTCTTCGTCTTTGTGTAGATTATCGCCAACTTAATGCAAAGACTCAACGTGATGCATATCCCCTCCCGAGAATTGAGGAGTCTCTAGATGCCCTTTCCGGAGGTGGTTTTCTACTGTTGATCTCGCAAGTGGCTATAATCAGGTTCCAGTGGCAGAGGGTGATAAGGCAAAAACAGCGTTTTGCACCCCGTTCGGCCTATTTGAATTTAATCGTATGCCGTTCGGGCTTTGCAACGCTCCAGGGACTTTCCAGCGCCTGATGGAACGGATGTTTGGCGATCGCCGTTATGAATCACTGCTTCTGTACCTAGATGATGTCATCATCTTCTCTGCCACTGTGGAACAGCATCTTGAGCGCTTGGAGGAAGTGTTTTCTCGGTTACAGAGGCAAGGGCTGAAGGTCAAGCTGTCAAAGTGTTGTTTTTTTCAACATAAAGTGAACTATCTGGGCCATGTCGTGTCAGCCGAAGGGGTGTCGACTGACCCCATCAAAATTGAGGCAGTTAAGGAATGGAGGCGCCCTGGGCATTTGGCTGAATTGCGGTCCTTTTTGGGCTTCGCAAGTTATTATCGTAGATTCGTGCAGGGTTTCTCAAAACTTGCAGCACCTTTGCATCATCTGGTGGGGAGGCTTAGTGGGCCCCGGCGAAAGGGGAGGACCACTGCTGTTCCTCTTGCTACGGCGTGGGACGATTCTTGTGAGCAGGCGTTCCAGTCCTTGAAGGAGAGGCTCACCTCAGCCCCTGTGTTGGCTTATGCAGACTTCAAGAAGCCATTCATCTTGGAGGTAGATGCTAGTCATGGGGGACTGGGGGCCATCCTCTCACAAGAACATGATGGGAAAGTTCGGCCTATCGCGTTTGCTAGCAGGGGACTAAGACCGTCAGAGAGGAATATGGAGAATTATAGTTCCATGAAGCTCGAGTTGCTTGCAGTGAAGTGGGCTGTCACAGAAAAGTTTCGCGAGTATTTGCTGGGGAATCATTTTACCATCCTTACTGATAATAATCCATTGAGCCACCTACAAACTGCAAAACTAGGGGCAACTGAGCAGCGGTGGGCCTCACAATTAGCATCCTTTAATTTCACTATCAAGTATCGCCCAGGAAGGAGTAACCAGAACGCAGATGCATTATCCCGCCAATACTTGGAGCGCTTTGCCTTTGGAACAGAGGTCCCGGTATTGCCAGCATTAACCACTTGTGGTCAGGTACCTGTGTCAGAGGTCCAGTGTGAAGAAGTGGTGGCCTTACCTGGGCGTACAACCCACGACATCTGTGTCCTGCAAGAGGCTGACCCAGTCATTGGGCCGGTGCTGAAGTATCGTCGGGAAGGGCGACGTCCTGGGGCTGCAGAACGGGGGAGACTGTCGGGCTTGAGCAGGGTGCTTCTTCGGCAGTGGGACCGTCTAGTTGAACGGGAAGGGTTGCTGCATCGGCTAGTTCATAATCCGGGAGGAGGCCCAGCAACATATCAGCTTGTTCTCCCACAGTGTTTGCAGGAGGAAGTTCTACGGAGTGTCCACAACGATCAGGGGCACCAGGGCACAGAGCGAACCCTCCAGCTGTTACGTAGAAGGTGCTTCTGAACATGACCCAGGATGCTGAGTGCTGGTGTCACGGATGCGCAAGATGTACATTGGGGAAAGCTGTTCAGCCCAAGGTCCGGTCTTATTGGGGCACATTGCAAGCTACGCAACCCAATGAAATATTGGCCATGGACTTTACCACATTAGATCCTGCAAGTGATTGTAGGTAGAATGTGTTGGTCCTGACAGACGTCTTTACAAAATACTCTCAAGCAATCCCCACTAAAAATCAGAAAGCGAACACTGTCGCCCGGACACTAGTCCAGCAGTGGTTCCACCGGTTTGGCCCTACTGCCCGCATACATTCTGACCAGGGGCGAAACTTTGAGAGCCAGTTGGTTCAGCAATTATGTCAGATGTATGGTATTAAGAACAGTAGAACAACACCGTACCACCCCCAAGGGAATGGGCAGTGCGAACGTTTTAATCGCACACTACATGATTTGCTGCGCACCCTTCCCTTGGCAGAGAAACGGCATTGGCCATACCATCTGCCACAGCTGACCTATGCTTATAATACGACCCCCCATTCAACTACTGGTCACACACCATACTACCTCATGTTTGGCTACCATCCTAGGTTGCCCATTGACTTCCTGTTAGGGGCAGAGGGAGCGGTTCAAGGGCCTGTCCAAGGTGCTGATCCTCTGGAAGAATGGATTCAGAGGCATCAACAGAGTGTCAGAATGACCTGGGAGCACGTCAGACAGAGAGGGGAGGAGCTGGCACGGCAACGGAATCAGAACCATAATGACCACGCAAATGATACTGGGCTTAAAGAGGGGCAGCAAGTATACCTAAGGAACCATGTACAGGGGCGAAATAAAATTCAAGATCACTGGAACCCCCAGGTCTTTCAGGTGGTACGGGCACCCACTGGAACGGGGGTGGTATACTCCGTGGCCCCCCGTGGGACAAGAGGGCCCGATCCGACAGGTGCATCGATGTGAGTTGAGGGCGGTCCCTGAAGGGTTACGGCCGGAGATGGAGGGAACATCCAAGGCCGAGAATAACAACCGTGCAGGAAGCCGAGATCCTTCAGGTTCTACCACGGCCACCTATCCCACAGTCTCTGAGGAGGGAGAATCTGAGGGTATGGTTATTGTTTATCAAGAAGAACCCCACCATGGACTCGAGCCTCCCATGGCCCCAGTTCTGGATGCAAACGTTCCAACTGACGTCCTTTCCTTGCCCACAAGGCACTCGGCTAGGTCTACAGCAGGCCAGCATTCAAACCCGTTTCGACTCCCACGAGGGGTTGCTGTGAGCAGTGAGGATAGAGAGCACTCAGATGGGGAAGCGTGAGCTGCCAAGTCTTGATGTCATCGTCGGGGCGCCGATTCAGTTGGGGGGGTGGATTGTAAGCTGGGAACATTTCTAGTTTTTCATTTTTATTTTTTATTTTTTTTTATTATTATTTTTCCTTCACTCTCCTGGTGGCTGATCTATTTGTCACCCTTATTCTCCGCAGTCATCACCTCATGTTCATCCCCTGTAGGTCACTAATTAAATTAGAATGGCCGTCAATTAGTTCAGGTGCTTTTGGAACGGCACAGGTATAGGCACCTGGGGTCCTAATGCGGAAGTGTCTCACTCCTGGTAACTTGGCGTTTGTGGGTGGCAGTGTTTGGGTACCGTGGCCAGCTTTAAGGTATGTCCCGACTTATTATTTGTTTGTTTGAACATCAGCGCTTTTGCTACATCTTAAGTGTTTGGCTCATGTGGGTTTCTGTTTGGGTAGCGTGTATGGGGAGAACGCACCACCGGCATTGTTGTGGAGCTTCAGCAGCGGGTGCTAGTCGCTGCGTCTGAAGGTAGCCTACTGTGTTCCAATAAACTGTTTGTTTTAACGTATGTTTGCCTGGTGTAGTCAGCTCACACGCTGTTCCTTGTTCTTAACCAGTGCTGCTGTGTAGCGGGTTTGTCAATGAGGGGTAAACGTTTCCGAAGTAATACCTACAACGCGCTGGCTTGTTGAACTCAAAAGGTATGTGAAAAGTGTTAGCGGCTCACTTAGGATTTAACTCTCTTGATACGTAGCTTTAGGGTTATCTGCGTTGCGTAGCAGCAACGGTATTCCATTCAATTTGGGTGGATGAGACGAAATAAAATGAGAGGTTAAACAAGGTGTATATGTGGTATTTAGGCTGCATAAACAATGTGTTTTAATGTGTGTTTATATTATTTTCTTTTGTGTTTATTTTTAGTGCCCAGTGTGACTGCACTGGTGTCAGCTGCTGTTCTTTATGAGTGTGTTTGGCGTGAATGTGATTTGTCTCGTTATTACTGATTTTTTTTGTTTTTTTTTTTCCTCTAACCTGTGGGCTGTATTGGTTGATGACACGGCTGCTGTGAACCACAGGTTAGAGTTATTTTCTTTTCTTTTTTTCTTTCTCTTTTGATTGTCCTGTCTCGTCTCCCCTCCCTCCCCTAGTTAGCTCTGGTCTCATTAGCCTAGGTAAAATTGCATGGTCTCTTTAACTCTTAATCACTTGAAGTTTTGAGTGTCAATGCTGTGAAATCCGACTTCCTATCTAGAGTGCTTATTGCAGTGTCATAGGTAATATAAAGTTGCAGTGCATAGATTTGCTCCTTGGTGTGTGGCGTTCTGAGTGGCTTAAATCTCCTTCCACGTGTGCTAGTGAGACCTATGCTTTTGTTAAGAGTGCAGTAGGCCAGACTTAGTGTAAGGGGTTCCGGGGATTTTCATGTGATATTATTTATTGGTGACCAACCTATTTAATAAAGATTGTATTTTTATATTCCTTTTCCAAACCTGTGCAGTTTCCCCTTACTCTAACACACACTCATGTTAGGTTAGTATACTGTAGGGGGTGGCGTAGTCAATATCCACTAGGGGCCGCTACAGGATATTTACTGAACATCTCAAACTTTTACAGAGAGATCATCCACGATTTGCAAAATTGAAAGAAATACTTTGGCAAGGGCGGGGGCAACCCCCTTTATGCAAACTGGGGTCGGGCTCCGTTACGGTGAAGTGAATGAGATATGTGTGGGACACTGTCAATAAACTGTTCATAATGTCTTTTTGGAGTCATTGAGGATTTTTTTGGATGTAATTGTCATATTCAACAACTGCCTATCATCATTTCAAGCCGAGTAATGTAAGTTGTTATAGTTCGTATTTGTAGCAGAAGTTTAATTCAGGTTAGGCTGCTGCATTTTACTACAAATTGTTAGCGAGCTAGCTAACGTAATTTTTTTAAAATTGAGAAGTGGTGTTTCATTGAATGACAACAAGCTGGACAATGTTGCCGAGATTAGTTTAAGTTGACAGACCAAAAATAAACGAAGGCTAGTGCAAAATATTACGTTTAAGCGAAGTCTAAAACGGTTTGCTTCTAGTTAGCATACTGTTGCTATGTTACTTGCTATTCACTTGAACTAGTTCGTTAGCACGCTAGCTAAGTTAGTTCTTTTAGGTTTGCTGTCGTGAGAGAGAGAGAGAAAAGAGAGAGAGAGAGAGAGAGAGAGAGAGAGCGCTTCACATGAGTAGTCTGGACGCTGCCTGTTTGCTTGCATTCGGTTGCCTTCAGCATTGGTGTTGTGCGCAGAGGGAGAGAGAGCAAACACACACACAGGTGCAGGCATTCTGCTGTTTCGGATGTGCGTGTGATTTTAAAGTTGTAATTATGACTGTCTCTGATCTGACCCGACCCGACCGCAACCCGTGGATTCTTATGAAAATAATGGCCCGACCCAACCCGGCCCGCGGGCTAGCCCGAGGGTCCCGCCGGGCTCGGGCCGGCCCGCGCATCAGTACTGCACACACAGAAAACTCATAACCATCCATCCATTCCACCTTAATAACATGGGTATTCAATCAGTATACCTATATACCGAGATGGGAGCTCGATGAGGTGATCAGAGTGTTATAGGCTACATGGCAAGGGTCCAGCAGCTGGATACCAAGTCCCAGATTATAATAATGTTCCCCCTATAGCTTTTGAATAAGCTGATGCAACAACAACATACAAATGAAAACCAGAATGCCTTGAAACAGCCTTGGCTCAAGCTAGTCCATTAGAATCAGCTCTATTCACACCCCACTACTCGTTGTTGGGCCCTGGGGGGTTTAGTGGAGTCATGACTTCGTCCAGTTGGGGAACCATTATTCACCTCTTGCCCTAGAGCTTAGATCGGGCCCAAAAATTGGAGCCCGACCCTACCGAAGACCGATCATTTTCTACCCAAGCCCGGCCCGGCCCGAGAGATAATGTGTGATAATGAGCCCGAGACCGATTTAAACCCGACATGTTAAATAGGCCTAATAATGGCCTACTTTTGTAACTGCATGTTCAGCAACAATTCCGGATTGATTTACGGACATTTGTTCAGCATATTGCCTGTTGACAAGGCTTCATGTCTGTGTTGAGGTCCACGTCTTTCTGTCATACCTTGCGCTGAGACACAGCTGCTCTGCGCACCTCTCATCTCATTCACTGAGATAGGCTGCTCATTCATTCATTAGACCGTCATGCTGGCAAATCCACGAACAACAAAAACCTTAACCAGAAGTTTTCTGGTAATAGACGGAGGTTATAATGCGTTGAGTTTGACCAAAATGTTGCAACGTTTACCCGTATTGTATTCAGAAACACCGTAATTTCTCCAAATGTATCCACTTTCACTTTCGGTTCCCACACGAAAGAAGCACGATTTTACTGTCGAAAAACAAACGTGATGTTTCCTTATGCTTTCCACTGGACTGGGTTAATTTTATTTTATTTTCCCCCCATCACATTAGAAGCTTTATATTACGTTATATGACTGATGTAGCCGACAGAGCGCAACAGACAGGTGCTGCTCAACGCTGCACAGAGCTGTCCAAACATTTTATTTTTTTCTATTAATCACGTTTGGCTTAGATAACATTTTTTACTGAGTTACTTAACCATAATACATACTTGCACACACTATAGCATCATAGGCTAAATAAATAAAATAAAACAAAAAATATTCTATTTATGGAACATTGATCACGAGCCCGGCCCGGCCCGAGCCCGATAGAGTGACGGCAAATGTCAGCCCGAGCCCGGCCCAAGTTCGGGTAGGGGTCGGGCCGGGCTCGGGCTCGGGCAGAGAATCTAACCTCTATCTTGCCCGACTTCGGCTGGTGGGCGATCTGCCTCTTGCCCAACTTTGGCCGGTGGGCGATCTGCCTCTTGCCCAAATTCGGCTGGTGGGCGATCTGCCTCTTGCCAAACTTCGGCCGGTGGGCGATTTGCCTCTTGCCCAACTTCGGCCGGTGGGTTATCTGTATTATTTGCCACTGTCCTGTGCCTTATGTTCTGTAGTACCATACCTATATTATGCATAGCATCTTCTGTTCTGCAGTACCATACCTACAGTATATGCATAGCATCATGAGTCCATTACCATCAACCAACTAGTCTCAACACATTGAACTTGAAAGGGAGGCCTACTGTATACTCACCCCAAAAAAGACTGCCGTCGCTACAACAATTGGCAGGATGACTCCAAGTACAATTCCCACTGTAAAGTAATTACTCGTAAGCAAAGAGCTTTGGGTTTTCAATGTAATGTGGGTGCTTCACAGAGCCATGGTTTGAGTTCATTTATAATTCATCACTAATTACCTCAGAAGGTTCACTTACTTTTGCACCCAACGGGAATGTTTTATCCATGTTTTCATACTAATTTATTTTGCATATTGTGTTTGTCTCGAGTTCAATGGTGTTTTTTGCCCCCAACCACACCTTCCAGGCAGCACAGCCGAAAAGGCACTACCTTTTGCCTATTCCTAACCTAACCCCCTCAACCCTCATCTTAACCCTAAACTGAGGGGAGTAGTGCCTTGAAGGCAGCGCTGCCTGGAAGGCACTGTTGAAGGCAAAAAATACCGGTACCACTTTATAATAACCGTCTTCTATAAATAGTTATTAAATAGTTTGTTAACATCAGTAAGAAGTTACTTTGAAAGTTAGTGGTTTCACCAGAGACACTTATATAGGAGGAGACAAATCACTTAATCAAATCAATTATTTTATTATCTCTTTGTGTAGATGGGAAGACATGCTGAGAATCCAAATCGCCAGCTTTTTACCTTCGACCCAGCAACAAACAAATCAAAGTGCAGCGTTGAGGGATGTGGAGCCCAAATATCAGGCAACCTATTATTATTAATAGGCTAAGAATATAATTATTATTTAATAATGGTTGTAAATATTATATTTGGTTTAAGCTGGAAGAGGAAGCTGTTTCATAGCATTAAACAGCTGCAGGAACGAAATTAACCGTTCCGGGAACATTATTTTTTGGTTCTAACCGGTTCGGGAACGTCAATTTATTGGTGGAACACAAAACCGGAAACGTTATAATTCCGTTTCCGTTCGGAACGAACCGATTGGAAAAAAATAACGGTTCAAAGCCCTGGATAAAACTGATTTAGTCCTGTTTAAATTTCCCAAAATATTCATTCAGTGTCAGCAAAGAAAACGGAAGTAAACTTGATTCTCCATTCAAGACGTATTCCCCTCTTATATCTTCATTTTTTTCTGTTGTAGGCTAATAAATTGTGTTTATATCTTCCTGGACATCAAAAATGATTTTCCGATTGTTAGAATTGATGTTGTGCCTTTGATGAAATGCTGGAACGAGTAGTCTACTGCATTTCCTATTGCGTTGTGTGACCATAGCATTTCAGGAATGCGTGACTGACGAATGACCAGGTTTGTCCCAGTCAGTAGCGGACCTTTTTTCTGCATCTGTATAAAGGCATATGTCTCTCTTTGCGCCAGACCACAGCTGTTTTTTCACCTTCACGCCTGCAAAGGCGTAAAGTCATCTCCTATTGAATGACACAGTGCGCCATGTGCATGATAGGGCCCTCAGCGTGACTAGTGTTAAAAAAATAAGACAGCAGAAATTCTAAGGATCAAAACAAAGAGCAGATTTCTTTCTCTTTTTTTAATAAAAATACAAATAAAAATACAAGAACTTTCAATCAATTTAACATACATGTATTCAACAAAACATTCATTGTATCCAGTGTTAGAAAATTAGGCAGCAAAATGGTCAAGGATTCATGATCACATTTCATTACATGTACAGTACAAGCCCAAGCTGCTGTGTACACCCTGAGAGACCCTGAGGGTTAGTTAATGTGTAATGTATCATTGTCCATGTACTTGAACTTTATGCTGGTGAAAGTGTTTCCTTATTAGTACCAGAAACAAAACAAAAAACAAAAACAAGAAAAAACACCAACCTCATACAGTAGGTCACATTATCCAAACAAAAACAAGAAAAAACAACAACCTCATACAGTAAGTCACATTATCCATCATTCTTTAGATGTACATACTTCAGGCAACAGTGTTTGTTTTAAATGGAGGCATAGATTTTAACAGGCTACTTTGCTTACCCCAAGTTGGTTTGCATTGGAAAGTTAATTTCAACAAACTTTAAACAATCTGTCTATCGCAACCTTTGCGTGTATCATTTGACATCAGTTGGATGAAAGTTTGAGATTTATGCATGGAATACACACACAGAGACACCTCTAACTCCACATATAGAGCAAATGGTGAGGGAGTTTTTGTATTTATGTTACGTGGTAGACTGGCAGTTTACAATAGAAAAGCACCATTATGATACACATTTAACTTCACATTGTCAGTTGCAAATTTACAATCAGTGAAACTGCAGTACATAGTACATTATACAGTTGCAATAACCAACGTAACCATGAATCATAAGGCATTCTCCACTAAAACAAAACAAACAAAAAATAACACAAATGTACCGCAACACTTAGACTTTGGGAAGCATTACAAAAACCCACAGCAATGACAATGACGAGGTACTGTATAACCATGATGAATGTCGTCAATGTTTTTTTTTGTTTGTTTTTTTGTTTATAGCAGTCATGTCACCGTTATGTAGATTGGAAAAAAATGTAATGCATTCATAACTTTCCCAACCTCAACCAAACATAGCAAAATCCATGTATATTGCCAAACAAATAACACACTGCAATCTTGAGGCCATTGACTGCACACACAGAAAACTCATAACCATCCATCCATTCCACCTTAATAACACGGGTATTCAATCAGTATACCTATATAGCGAGATGGGAGCTCGATGAGGTGATCAGAGTGTTATAGGCTACATGGCAAAGGTCCAGCAGCTGGCTACCAAGTCCCAGATTATAATAATGTTCCCCCTATAGCTTTTGAATAAGCTGATGCAACAACAACATACAAATGAAAACCAGAATGCCTTAAAACAGCCTTGGCTCAAGCTAGTCCATTAGAATCAGCTCTATTCACACCCCACTACTCGTTGTTGGGCCCTGGGGGGTTTAGTGGAGTCATGACTTCGTCCAGTTGGGGAACCATTATTCACCTCTTGCCCGACTCCGGCTGGTGGGCGATCTGCCTCTTGCCCAACTTTGGCCGGTGGGCGATCTGCCTCTTGCCCAAATTCGGCTGGTGGGCGATCTGCCTCTTGCCAAACTTCGGCCGGTGGGCGATTTGCCTCTTGCCCAACTTCGGCCGGTGGGTTATCTGTATTATTTGCCACTGTCCTGTGCCTTATGTTCTGTAGTACCATACCTATATTATGCATAGCATCTTCTGTTCTGCAGTACCATACCTACAGTATATGCATAGCATCATGAGTCCATTACCATCAACCAACTAGTCTCAACACATTGAACTTGAAAGGGAGGCCTACTGTATACTCACCCCAAAAAAGACTGCCGTCGCTACAACAATTGGCAGGATGACTCCAAGTACAATTCCCACTGTAAAGTAATTACTCGTAAGCAAAGAGCTTTGGGTTTTCAATGTAATGTGGGTGCTTCACAGAGCCATGGTTTGAGTTCATTTATAATTCATCACTAATTACCTCAGAAGGTTCACTTACTTTTGCACCCAACAGGAATGTTTTATCCATGTTTTCATAATAATTTATTTTGCATATTGTGTTTGTCTCGAGTTCAATGGTGTTTTTTTTGTCCCCATTGACACCTTCCAGGCAGCACAGCCTAAAAGGCACTACCCCTATTCCTAACCTAACCCCCTCAACCCTCATCTTAACCCTAAACTGAGGGGAGTAGTGCCTTGAAGGCAGCGCTGCCTGGAAGGCACTGTTGAGAGCAAAAATACCGGTACCACTTTATAATAACCGTCTTCTATAAATAGTTATTAAATAGTTTGTTAACATCAGTAAGAAGTTACTTTGAAAGTTAGTGGTTTCACCAGAGACACTTATATAGGAGGAGACAAATCACTTCAGAAGTCCTTCCATTGAAATGCACTACGGCCGTTGGTAATGCAAAGATGGCTGAGTAGAGAAACTGGAAGTCCTGCCTTACGGTGGAAATAGCCAATCGCGTAGCTGAGCGCTGTATGACTGACGGTTAGCTTTTTGTTTACTACCTCCGTCACTATGGTGATAGCCATGCCGCGATTGTCAGTGCAGGCGCAGTAAGCAATTTGCCGTTTTAAATAACGTCTTTTTAGCTTTGTTTTAGCGTCTGTCTGGTAGATTTTGGCACTGTTCAACTCAGATTTAAACAAGGATTCACACCATATACTTTTAAAGTCCATACGACCAGCCAATCTGTACTTATGGATATTTCTCCATTCATTTTGGAGGGTCTGGTCTTGTTAAGCCCAAATAGCTGCCCGAAGGCGTGTCCAATATGGCGGCCGAGTGATGTGACTTGCCTTAGAAGGACTTTGGTTTCACTCAGTAAGATGATTTAATTTCATCAAGTTTTTCCATTTTATCATTTAGCCATAACAAACTATAAACTAACTGTTAACTTACTAACTAATTAACTATGCTGAAAAAAATCATATTAATTACCCTTTATTATATACTGTTATTATAAAGTGCAACCAAAATACCAAAGACCGTTCTGACTTAGATGAAAGTAAAATCATATTTTACAACCAACTAAAAATGCATAAAGCTTCGCAATTGCAAAAAGTTCACATAATTTCTAGCAACACTGTCCACATTGAAGATAGAATGTGTGAGTTCTTGCAAAAGGTGGAGCTGGGTGGCTCTTCACAGTAATAACATTTGTTTTCTATCAGCCTTAATCCATAAGCGACATACAGAAACCATTGACATGCTCTGTTCTCTGCCTTGTAGTTGTTGATTGGAAGACGACTCTACTCTACTGTATGCTGCAAGACACACAGGAGGTGGGCAGCCTTAACCTTAACCACTTTCTCCATCTCTCTCTCTTTCTGGGTCTAGCTGGATTTCGCTGGCACAACAAAGGGTTAGTGTGACATTTCACCCAATCGGTGTGTTTAATAAGGTCGTGTTTGACAGCTGTTGAGAAGACCAATAAATTAGCATGGTAGCACTTTATGACAAACAGTTTTTCTATTTAATGCAAAAAAAATCTTTATCCTGAACTTTTCTTCCATCCCAAGGAGGTGAGCACAGGTGGGGGTGTTATATTATTTTAAAACACTCCTAGGTTATGAGTAAATTCCATTTCTTCTGCTAGTAGGCAGTGATGGTCGTGCAAGGATGCACATTTAACTCAGAACATGTACAGTAATTTATCAATCATCACTTCTACGTACAATGAGAAGAGTACAATGAGAAGAAAGCATTTAAATTTTAGTTTAATCCTACTTTAATCCCACCTACTTGTATTTGAAAAAGGTATTACTGTACCTGATGACCCCAAGCCTGGTGCTGCTGTTCCATCTTGCACTGAATGGAGAAAATGCAGCATAATGTAGGTCATTATACAAAGTACAACCTGACAACTTGACAGTTGAACTAAGTAACTGTACTGTGTGTAAAACAAGCAAAATATTTTAAATGTGACCCACCATCCCTAAAACAGCCAAAGTCCCAAGCTTTAGTTTGGGATATATTGCGATAACGAAGGTGTGCATCAAATAAAGTTTGATTTCATATTTCTGTATAATTTGGCAATAAAAGCCTACTTGTAAGGAGAAAATAAATATCTGAACAGATTATTATTATTATTATTTTGGAATGCTTTGTAATCTACTTGCACTGCTTAGCTCTTACCCCCCAGTCAGACTAGCGACTTGAGCTACGCGACCGGTTTCTATTCATTGTCAATGGGAGCAAGCGACCAGTGATAAGTCGCCCGGTGGGCGGGCCCAGAATAGACTTCAAGGCTATTATATGCAAATGAGGAGCGATGCGACTCGGCGACAGCCAATGCGAGTGAAGCCGAGGTACTCTGAACGAAACGGTCTCCCGCTTACAAGATGGCGGCGCTAACGACAACGATCTCAAACTTGGCCACAAACTAAAAAGTTAGGGATTTATGACTACCAACGAATCACAGCCCTGAGTCACGCCTCCTCAGCGACCTGAGTCGCTTGGATTTGTAGCTAGTCTGCCTGGAGGGTTAGTCTTACTCTTGCAATATATATTTTTCTGGGAAAGTACAACCAACATAAAAAACATGATGGCTAATAACATCATATAACCATGTCTTACCCTATAGCAGGGGTCGGCAACCCAAAATGTTCAAAGAGCCATATTGGCCCAAAAAAACAAAAACCATACCTGTCTGGAGCCGCAAAAATCTAAAAGCCTTATATAAGGCAACATAGACTGTCAATATGCTACATAAGCTGTATGTCTACTATTAAAATGACTAAGTAGGCTACAAATACAAAATGAACATTCATGATTAAGTGTTCATTTTCCATGCAGCGCATCCTTGAGAGAATTACGCACCGACTACTGATGTAGTCTACGATAGGCCTATTGCTGCTTCAAGTTTAGCCTAACTTCCATTGCAATATTAATGTGTTGGGTTTTGTTGCACTGGTTTTAGGTCTTCAGAGCAAAAAAGTGCATAGCCTCAGGCTATTTTCAGCCCGTGTGGAAATTAAATGTTCTCTTCAACGTCAAAAAACATAGAATTCACTGTTCAATAACAATCAACAGAGCGCAAAAAACAGCAGCCTGTCATTAAAACGCTCTTGCAATTATAAAAATAAAACGGCTGCCTTTCGAAAAGGTAAGTCAAATGGCAAGTTAAGTAGCCTAAGCTAAGTCAGTGCAAATGAGAAAAATAAATAAAACAAACTTTTAATTCTCTCCCATACTCAGCGTCAGACATTACATAAATTACAATCGCAAAGGAATAACGCAGCTTGAAATTAAAAAGCAGCTGGCTTAAATATTCATCAGTCAGTCGAAATCAACAAAATTAAAATAAGACAGATAAACTTCACATAAGTTCGCAAATGCCACGAAGTCTGTGCAACTGTCAAACGCATCAGCATCCTTCTCTTCCCCCTCAGCTACAGACACGTAGGCTATCATTGGACCTTGCACCTTGCAAATAATCACTGTTGAGGATGTGATCGTGATGGGCGTCTTTGAACTCTCTCAGGAATGAGAAGTGGCAGAGCGTGCCTCGCTCTATCCCTGACTGTCAGCTTGCGCTCGAATTTCCAGCACAAGAGTTTCCAGCATTTGAAGCGCAAATTTCTTAAATAGGCCCTATCAAATAAAATTAAATATATTTACAACTACATAGGCTACATTCTTACAGCATACGAATGTTTGTGTCATGTTTACCCCTTCATTTTGGCATTACTTTAGTTTTTCCATCCATATTTAAAAAAAAAAGTTATTTTTCCATTTTCACACATTTTTGCAAAACCTCCATTGAGCAACTAAGGGGGTGATAAAGAGCCGCAGGTTGCCGACCCCTGCCCTATAGTCACACTACTTGCAAATCCGAGCTACTCAGGTTGCCAAGCTGTGGACGAGGAGGCGTAAACAGGGCTGTGATTTGTTGGTAGCATGTTGCTAACTTTGGTACTTGGTAGAAACATTACACATCAACACAGGCGTATTTTTGGGGTATGAAATCAATATTTCCGATTTAATAAGTAACATTTCTCACCTCGTTTTTGAAAATATAGAGTCGCAGATCCAAAACTTTTCAGTTTAAAGCCAAACTTGAGAACCTTTTCGTTAATGCAGCCATTGTTATATTTTCAGAAAGTTCTGTTCCAGAGTACCTCGTCATGCATGTCTTCACTCGCATTGGCTTTTGCCAAGTAGTATCACTCCACATTTGCATAAAATAGACCTCACTTCTATCCTTGCGACTTGTTGCTGGCCGCTTGCTATCATTCGCCCAAGTCGCTAGTAGCTAATCAGTGTGTGAGGTTAAACTGTGAAGTTCAACTCCAATTCTTACCATCTAGCACACAATTTCTTACCAAGACTATGGGAAAGTAATGATTACCTATATGTTGGTCCTAGGCTATTTATTTTCCATTTGCTATATTGCATGACTGTGTTATGTTGCTTTTGTACAACAACTCTAACCAACATTTTACAGACATGGAGTTGTGGTTTCTACAGTTTACTCTTATTTCCTGTTTGTTCATTTAAATGTAGAGGGCTAATTTCTGCTTCTTAAGAAACTTAAAAGTAGGGGACTTTACAAAACAAATGATCAACCAGATCTGAAAAAGGTACTGTACCTGGGGCAGGTGTTCCACCTTGTACTGAAATGGGGAAAAAATGAAAGTTAAGCAAAATATCCAAAATAACTCTCCACCTCTAAAAACATAAAAGTCACAAACTTTGGGTTTTGGGATATGGGAAGTTGGGAAGTTGAATTCCACATTTTTGCTTAATTTGTCAATGTCAAGTTGATTTAATTTGACAGTAAAAGCCTACTTTCACATTCTTACAAAATTGTGCCAAAAATCCCTACCTCTAAAGGCTAAAATTAGGTGTATTCATAGCTGTTATTTCAGCAATTTCTAATGCTAATAATATTATCACGCGGGGGAATGGAATGATGTTGTCTAATTGGCTGACAGGGTGTCTGTTAGTAACAGTAAGGGATAATGTATTGTCTGCCGGTCATCATATAAAAATAGAGAATTATAGACAAAAGAGGAAGAACCGGAGACGGTGCAACCAGAAATTTTATCCTTTGAAGGATTTTCATAGGGAATTGCTAAATTTAACAGATCATGAATGTTCAATTTCAGTTTGAATATGCACTTTTTTTCTGGTTCAGTTTAATTTGTGTACTTCCTCTCTTTGTACATGTAAATGTGCTCTCAAAAGTGCAATAAAACGATGCAAAGATACTTTATTATTTCACCGCAAATCTTGTTACCATTTCATTTATGGCTTGTGATAAGCACTCCCAGTCGCACAGCAGAGTACAGCACGCAGCACAGATTACGCCCACATGTCACTCATCAACCAATCACCGATGTAAATGCAAGCAGGCTTATGCATGAGAGATGACATCAACCATAGCAACGCAGCTTTTATTTTAGCCTAAGAGTTGTCTTTTATCCTAGCTTTTATCCTATGTCCCAGAGGCATTTTTTATTACTTTTAAGAAATAACTCCTACATAAAAACTTTTAGTGCAGTTTAGGAGTACTCCTAAAGTTAAGGTAAGAATCTTTGAGAATACGGCCCCTGGTTAGTAAAGTAGCAGAGGTTGTGGTTAATTACGTTCAGTTGTATTGGTCTTGATCAGAGGAAGACACTACTTAAGGAAATGTACTCTATTACTTGCCTAGAAATCTAGACGTATCCTAGCGGCTGCAAATTAATTTGCTCAGCCTTTACGCAAGTAGCAAGTCATAGGGAATTTGATTGGATGATGCCGTTGGCGACATCTAATCACAATGCTCTATGGCCTCATTCAGATTGGCATCCCAAATCTGATTTTTTGCATATGCAGATTGTATCTAGAATTGATTTTGGGTGGTCTGAACAGCAGAAAACCACATGAATTCCGATTCATGTTACACCCCACTTACCTATGTGGTGTCAATTGCGATTCACATCGGATATGCTGCGATCTGAACAGCTTAACCACATGGATAAGATTTCACCGTGTCACTTGCGTCATTTGTCACGTGACACAAACATCAACACGTGGAATGCAGATGGACAGAAGTGAGAGATTAATGTTAACTCTCCTTTTAAAAAACGGTATTGTTTGCTATAACAGCGTGTCAGTGCGTGTTATGGATTTGCCGCAAGTTGCATATGACCTGGAGTTTACCTTGCGTGTGGAAAGCAATGTCAGTGAAAGTTCTCATCCATGCACCAGCAGTGTTGGGAGTAACGAGTTACAAAAGTAACTAATTACTGTAATGCATTGCTTTTTGTGGTAACTTGGTAATGTAAGGCATTACAGAAAAAAAATTGGTAATATTTGACTCTGTACAATTGTCAGTAACTCAAGTTACAATGCATTTTTTACTTGGAATGAAGTGATGTTTTTTTCCTTTATACAAATTCACCAAAAATCACTGAGAGGTCAGCAAAGCAAATTGTCTGTTGTGCCGGAATTAATCGTAGAACTTTACAGTCTCCGCTTGTCATTCTCAACATTGATAACGAATTAGTGAAGGTCATAGGCTACCGGAGGGCAGTAGTAGTGTACAGTAGTGTAACGCTGTACATTTCCAAAACACTAATATTGTAATGTAAGGGATTCCTTTAAAATGTCAGTAACAAGTAATAAATAATGCATTACAGCTTTGTAGTAACTTGCCCAACACTGCGCACCAGAGAGGCAACTATCAGCTGTGCTGCGCTGCATTGATGCACTTCAATAAAGATGAGTAATGGTATTCTTTCATCTCTGATATTTCCTTGTTACTTGTAGCTGTGTGCTACGGCCCCACTTAACCATCTGAGAGAGAAACAACCTACATTCTACCCTCCGCGATTTTGTTTATTTGTGGGCATGATGCGATAGGGTACCATAGTAGCCCACGTGGATATGACAGGTGATTAGCGGACATGGATATTGGATATGAGCACTTTAACAAGCAATGTGAATGCGGTCGATAGAGAGATAAGATGTTGATCAGATATGCAAAATATCGGATTTGGACTGCATTCTGCACATAGCTTATATGTTTAGGGCGGGGTTCGCCGAACACCACGGTCTTTTGAATTGGTGTTTACATCTTGTTCGTTCGTCCAATTGGCCATAATAGGCTATCCTGTTGCGTCCAGAGGTAGTTTGAAAGATAACAGCCTTATTCCACCCACGATTGAGTTCAGTCTATCTCTCGATGCTTGACTACAGTTGTATATATTTCAAAGATATAGGATGGCCTGCCAGGCTACTCAATTATTACTGTACTTAAGTAAGTTTTTCATGTATCTGTACTTCACGTTAAGTATATATTTTCTTGTAAAGGTATGACTTTTACTATACTTTTACTATATTTTGAATTTGTGACGATGTGCCCCCACAGCATAGGGTCCTTAACCACTATTCTACCACCGCCCCCAGCAGATGATCAAATCAGGCTAGTACTAGCCTACTCTGAGTGACTGAAGCTTTGTGTTTAGTCTTTTAAGTATTGTCATCAGTCAATTGTGGAATTATGGAATTATGGATTTTTTCATTCTGATTTTTCCAGCCTCTGCGACCCAGAACACAGTTTTGTGGCAGGCTATCACTATTGCCCTGTCTTAAAGCAAATTGTTCTTAAATGAAAGCCACAACATGAGACAAGCTCTGGGTTCTGTTCACCTGATATATGGAAAGCAAGACTGCATTTGCTGAAGAGGAAAGTCAGCAACCCAATTACTTTGTCAAGGACCTACAGAATCAAGCAAAAAAAAAAAGAAGCTACCAAGAAAAACTAATAGATTATAATACATGATTGGTTGGATAGATTTGCAGGTGTTATGGTAAATGAAAGATTTGCAAACTCACATCTGTCAATGTTGAAGACAGAATTTTTTTAAAAAGCAAGAAGAGAAAAAATGAACAAACTACTACAGTTTTTGGTGTGTGTACCGAATCGAACTAAATGTTTCGTTTGAATTGCCGCCAATTAATAAAATGACGTTTGTTAATAAACATGCAAAACAGTGCCGATAAGATAAGTTCAATAGGGATATATAAAATCTAATTATCTACAAAATAAAACAAAAGACTTACCATGTTTTTGCTCCCAAGAAATTTCACAAATAACATTGTCTTTGAAAGTTTGGCCAAACCCACAAGCTTCATGTGAAGAACAGACAGGTTTCAGCGACTTAATTGGAACACAATCCATAATTCCATGCACTGAAAAAAAAATAGATTTCAAGTAAATTTCATCTGCATTTACAGTAATTCAGATGTTCAGTTTTTATTCATGTGAAAGCTAATATTCTGATATAAGAACTTACCTTGTTGACATTCATATTTGAGAGTCTTGTCACTAAATGCAGTGGTATTTGATTCCCACCTACATTCCTCAGGACTGGAACATTTCAGGTCACCTTCATAACAATATATGTCTGGAATGAAATGAATAAAAATCAAGGCTGAGAACCAAGTGACATTTCACCAACTTTACTGGAGAGCCAAAAAAGCACTCATAGAATGCAGACCTTTGCCAAGGCAATAAAGTCAGACAAAATATAAATTAGGCTACAGATGGTGTTCCGGATCACCGGTCACTACCAAAATGTAATGGGGTTCTTTAGGCTAAGACATCCATCTGTAACTTTTGCGTCATAACAGACAAATTCTTTCATTTCTAGCCTGACAAGCCAGACTATCACAAAATGTATAGTCTGGTCACGAATGATAGACCCTCACTCGTGGCCAGTGAGGGCCAAGGATGAGCCCTCACTGGCCCTCACTGGCTAAACAACGTACCGGCTGAGTAAATTCAATTCACTACTGCTAGAGTGCGTCTAGAGTTCTAGGCTAGTACATTTCTCAGAATTGAATTGAAATTCTTAAAATACTTGTTCAATATTCACAGCATCTTCACTTTTGCACATAAAAAACAGTTTCTCATTTGTTTCAGCAAGTTGAAAATTGCAAAATATTGTATACAATTCTCTGTTGAATAGTCTCACACCCCATAACATCTAAGCATTGGTTTGTCGTATAAGTCTTTACATGCAAAACATGTCATAATATGCCAAGGACAGAAGCATATAGCAAGATAATGCATGTAAGCAAGGTGTAGGAAGACTGAACTGCAATTTCTACAGCACTGTATGTATAGTTTCCCCAGATTTTGCATGTTAAGACTTATACGACGAACCAATGCCTAAATGTTATGGGGTGTGAGACTATTCAACAGATATTTGTACACAATTTTTGCATGGATGGCACAAGTGACACAATGATGAAGATTGAATAAGTAGTTTTGAGAATTTCGATTCTGATCTGAAAAATGTACCAAAGCAACTGAGAAGAAATCATCTACAGCAGCATTCTTTTATAAGCAATTCCACGTGTAACAAAAGATGAGCAGCAAGCATAATATTACTCAAATATTTTGTACATTCTTGTAGCTTGTAGACTACAGTAAATACTCAAATTCTATAGGCCAATCATTAATTCAAATTGGTTTATGGCTGTCACCTAACCCACTTAGGTCAAGCGTCAACCCCTTTGCAATTACTGTAGAAGGCCAATAATGAATTAACTAACCATAAGAGAATTTAAGTTGAAAAAGGAGTACAATCTGTAGGCTAAAGCATCAAGTCGACCAACATAAAAGATCATATTAGACAGTCTACTAGTCATAATGCAGTATGATGTTTTGATATAAACAGTGTGTGAAATAATCGATAATATTCGAGGGGGGTCCCCATATCCCGACAGTTCCGAAGAGGGCCTCTCCTCCTCTCCCCTCCCCACTGGCTGTGAGTGTGACACCAGCAAGTGCACCCAGCCGTGCAGGAAGGTGTTTTGTGTAGGGGGGGCTGGGGGCTGGGTCATTTACGCCGTACTCACACTAGGTACAGTTCACCCGTACCGTACCCGAGTACGATTGTCCCCTTCCCCAGGTTTGCACTCACACTGTTCGTACTCAAGCACCATTCAGGCAAGTGTTCCAGAATCTTTGGTCAGGATCGTCTTTTGTTACCATAACAACATCTGCTAATCCAGCGAGTGAACAAAGTTAGCTAACAAGCTAGTTCTAATATCGAGTGAAATAAACATTAGATACTTGTCAGAAAATATTAAAACTACTCAAGTTTTACTCTAAAGTGCAGACTGATCATGCCATTTGAATGTCATGCCATATAGTTAATCATGGTCATAAACGAAGTGAGTTTTTTGATCCTCCCATTTCTATTCAGTCCTGGTTGATATTATGGCAAACGACAGGTCTCCCTACATGGTTTATGCATTGCACGTTCTCCAGTGCTTTGAAAACACGCCAATTAGCAACATAATTTTGCTTAAATAACTTGAAATATTTATTATTTGGAGTCTCGTCACTGACGTCATGTTGAGATCCGTGCTGGAGTACGGTTTGCACTCACATTGCATGCGTACCGTGCCCGAGTCCAGCTGAAGCGTACCCGAGTCCACCTCTTCCAAGCGTACTAGCGTACCGTACCCCGGTACGGTACGATGCGATCACACTGGCCAAACAAACCGGACTTCAGGGGTAAAGTGTACTCGAGTACGGTACAATTTGCCTAGTGTGAGTGCGCCCTAAATGTGACATCACTCTTTCTCTTTTTTTTTTAATAGCTAACATTACAAAAAAGTTTAGCTGTCTCTGCTGTTGAATAGTCATCGGCTGCTGTAGGGTGCGTATTTTAGTGCGATAGTCGGTAGGTAGCCTATAGCCTAATGTTTCAAATATTTTTCCATGAGATGAATCGCAGCACAGTTTTTCTGCTGATTGCACACACCACCAAATGACAAAGCCTACAATAGGCCAATGCCGATGGTTCAGGCATTCTGATACAAATCCCTCTTGGTTATGGCGAAGTGATGTGTGCTTGTTGTATTAGTGTCTCGCTGGCTGCTCAACATCCATTGTCCTTTAGAGACAACACGAAAAGTCAATCAAATATGTTTGTGTTTAGAATCGGACAGAAATCCGAACAAAGTAATTTTACAAGGAACTTTTTGAATAGGCTAAACAGAACCTCCACCTGTTAAAAATTGATTGTTTTCGGTAAGTTTTCTGTTTTTAAGATAAACACAGATAGGCATATAAGAGGAACTCAATTAAAGCGAAGTGACAGTGAGACTGTTATCAATCAGTCAAGGACCCCTGCCTCCCTACTGTACGTCTTCTATCTCCACTTTTTCACTCTCATTTCTTCACTCAACAGATTCTTGACCACCTCATGTCATAGTTACAGTGACACGTCAGTCTTATGACGGTACCTTCAAATAAAGTGTTACCACTTTTTATTTGGCATAATGGTAATAACAAAGGTAATATGTTAAATTAACTATGGTGGTGGTTTACAGTCATAATCACCCTTATTTGTCATCCTTTCATATTGATGAGGGAAGAGGAAATATATTTTTTAAAAGGCACCAAAAATGCCTACTGTAGGCAAAAGTGCCTACTGTACCTTCATCAAAAGATTCATGTCTTGTACTGGTTTCCCCTTGAGCTGCAAAGGGAAAAAATACATGCTGATGTGTACTGTGACATGAGTGCAGTAATGAAAAATGGTAAAATAGCAAAGATTCAATATTACTGTGTTTTAAATATCAGCAATATTAGCAAGTTATAGTGTTACCAATCTGTATGTTTAAAAATCTAGGATGTCTGTGATTGTGAAACACATTCATTGTAGTTTTTTACTATAATGCAGTCAATGAGTATCTAATTCAGTCAATGAGTATCTAAAATATCCACGTTTTCAGTCTAGCTTACATATAGAATTTGCTATGTCTACCACCCAAATATATCTATTACATTCAATATGTAAAGAAATAAAAACTTACAAGATGGTTTTGAGTTCCAAGAAATTTCACATGTAACATTATTAGCAAAAGCTTGCTCAAAACCACATTCCTCATGTGAAGAACAAACTGTTTTTCTTCTTTCAAATTTTCTTTTCGGAGAGCAGTCCAGCTTGTTACCAACTGAGGGGAAAAGTATTTTCTAAATTTGTTGCATATACTTCAGAGAAAACATGTCAAAAACACCACCAGTCACTTGAACACAAAATTTCACAGTTTCAACAATCTTAAGTATAGTATTTAGAATGACTAAAATGGTTTTAAAAAGGTTTTCAGAGTAGGGTTAAGGGAGCCACAAACCAGTCTGCTTACATGGAGGATCGTAGGCTGACCATAGTTTCCTTTCTAAAAGGTGTTTGACTGTATTAGCCCTAGCCACCACTATGTGCTCCGCTTTTAAAGGCAATGAGAAATTGATCTGTCATTGGTTAATTTGGCATCACACCCATAACACACCCATGATTAATTAGGCATTGTAAGTCAAACCTTTTTGAACTTTGCACTGGCTCGAAGTTTGTTTTCTGTGAAATTAGCAAAATATCGCCAGAACACCCCCAACACATGTTGCATCTCTGGCCTTCATCAAAATAGGGCCCATAGATTTTAAACATGCTTCTGGTGAGAACAATTTATGTGCCATTTATGTGCCATGAGGCTACATAACCTATTTAGCAGACAGAAAATGGGTAACTGTTTTCCGTTACTGTTTAAATGAAGGATAATCAGAATACAGTAACTCTCTTGAAATTTATGGATTGCATAACATTTATGGGCCGGTGTGAAGGCATATTTGGAACCCTATCATACGCAGGGCTGTCATATTCACCTTATTCCGTGGGTAAACATGGGGGCTGCCATGACGATTGTCATTCAACATCCGGTCTAGAAACGCACTGACTTAGCATTGTGACATTTGGTGTTTTAACGGTCTAATATAAGTGGTCTTACTAAGTTGTGCTCACCATATCCTTCAATAAAGTTAGAACAGTTCATTGCCAGATAAAGAAAAATGTTTTCAGCAGCAAAAACGGTGTTTCTACGGCTACAATAAGGAGTTTTGTGGTCATGGTATTTCATGAAAATTACTTTGATTTGAATGAGAGGCAGCGTCTAACGGAAGTTCCAAGACAATCGGAGGGCAAACGCGGAAGAAAAAAAGACAAAAAGGGGCGGGGCTGCATAAGGTGAATGTGCACATTCAGTAAAGCATCTTTTCTAAAATTAAACACTTACTTGCAGACTTAATTTGCTATGTATTATTCATTTTTACATGCTCTGGACTAGTGGTGGGTCAGAAAAAAGCCAGAAGCATATGGAAAAAAAGCTCACTTCACTTGTGCTTAAACAATGAAACAAACATGAACAGAAACTTAAGTTTTTTTCTGCACACAAAATTTGTTTCTATCAAACACATTTGCAGGTCAGTGATTTTATGCATATGCAGCCCAATACAGTGGACGTCTCTGGCAAAGACATTATGAATACCTATTATGATAGGTTTGCTGGACATGCAGGACAAGCTTTCATTTAATTTTTCTTTGACAAAAATGACGACTTCAGTTGCTAATGCTATAATTTGCACAACCTCTGTTCATAGCGCATTTCCTGCCAATATTGAAGCAAATCACTAAGCTTTACTTTTGAGCAGTAGAGGGCAGTAAAGTTTTTAAAAATGACCATACAATAATGGTCTCTTTATTTATATCCTGAGTCCACACACAAACTGTTGAGAGAGCACAGCATTTCCAGCATCCGTAGAATATGGACAGCACACCTAGTTGGAAATCATCAAATTGAAAGCTTCATACCAGTGAAATTTGGAAGACATGCATTGCATGATGTATTGTCCTAAAGTGACATTTATCAGCACTTCTTAATAGAGTACTAATATCATAATAAGCTGCATTTTGTGCCACCATTTCCATTATCAACTCACACACCACCTTGGACGTGCACAACACAGTTTGGGAACCGCTGTCCTATGTAATCAGAAGCTAGGCTCCTGCACATACAGGCCTACTGAACAAGACTCTTTCAATCACAGCACTGCATTGAAGAATGCACAATTCTATCCGACTATCAACACTGTGAGCCTATCCTGGTTGCTAGCAATATTGAATGAAATGATTTCGAACAGCAATAATTTAACTCCATGCAAATTTAATATTCAATTTGATCAAGATCTCTTACATGTCAATGTGTCTGCATTATTTAGCTAAATTTCACTCAGAATTTGCAAGTTGATAATTACCAACCCTTTCTTTGGGATGAAAAAAACAACAGTCATTTCATTTTCAGGTATGCAAGTTATTTTCAATAATTGCAGAAATTGCAGAATTGCAGAAATACATTTCAATTAATAGGCCTAATATCAAAAGATTACAACTTACTTTCTTCACATTCATATATGAGAGACTTGTCCTGAAATGCCTGGATGTGTGGATCCCATTGACATTCCTCAGGAGTGGAGCAAATCATTTCACCATTGAGACACCATATTTCTGGAATAAATAAAAACTGTCTCAAATACTGTATGTAACATGATTAAATATCAGGTAAAAAGGGTGTACTATATGCAAATTTCTGGAAATTTTCCATAGAAACCTATTAATTTATTACATCCCGCTTTCATTAAATAGGAAATGACAATGAATGACTTAAAGCAATAGATTGGAGTCAATCAACCCATAACACTGCCCTTCATGACCGCAGAGTTCTGCAGGCAGGAATGACAATATTTGGTCATTTGGTAATAGCAGCCAAATCTAAATTGGGAAGGCAAAGAAATATTTTCAGAATTTCAGAATCTTACAGCACAGCACTGTAGTATGTATAATGACTATCAAAGTGGTTAAGACAGTGTTTTTATGCAGTGTTTACAAAATCATTTGTGAACAAACAATATTTGGCTGCTACTATTTGGCTTCAAAATTTTAGTCATTCAGGTCTGAAATCATTCGTCTCTCCCCATATATGTCACTTCCCAAACACAATAACATGTAATAGTTCAGGGTTTTAAATCTCATTAAAATGTTTTAAAGCATTAAAATGTGATGGCAATCTTCGGTATAATGAATCATCTCTTATACAAACTTACAAAACACAACTAACAGTTAGTATACCTGAAAGAGATCTATATTATGCAAGTTAAATTGATTATTGTGTCAAGTATGCCACAGATGCTGGCGTTTATATTTGTTTAGAATAGTTGAGAAACTAGAAATCGCATTCCATCATGGGGTAGGTTTCATTGTGAGTGGTTGAATTACATGTAAAATGACAGACAAATGGTTTGTCTAATTATATGCAAGAATGTTTGATTAAGTCCAGTCTTCTGAAGAATGACAAGCTATCAGATGGAGTACATATGCTTGCAGCTCAAGAAATCATCTGACGTGAGAGAGGTTGATTTCCTACCCCGCACCCAAAACTGCACAGTGCATCCTGATGGATGGTGGGAATAAATCTTGCATTCATCCACCCAGCACATGACTACAAATAAATTTGGAGATGGTACCTGGGACAGCTATTTGCATGAATCTGGTTACCTATATAGTATAGTGTCATTTTTGAGAAACTAGACAAGTGTCAAGGTGTCAAGTCTTAGATCATGGCTCCAAGTTAAATCTGTTTGAACTGTTTTAGACCTGTCATGTGTGTCATAAATGCCTTGATTCCCAACTTTTTATGGTGTTGTGTATGTTAGTAAGTAATTAAAACTGTATCAGAATTCATTGGAAATTAAATTTGATTAAATCCCAGAGGTAGGAAACTCTCTTACTTGGCTTAGGTGTATTTTCCACTAAGAGCCCATTACAGATGTGGCACCAAAGCAACAGGCCAACAGCAAATTGAATCTGAAAGACAATAACAGCAAAGTGAAGATTAAGTATATTTATCAAATAATTACTTTATTTAGAATTATTGCATCACTTCATTATTGCAGATTATTGAAGAAATCTCAATATATTGAGCTTGTAGGCATGTAGACTATAAAAGAAGTCCAGGGGTCATATTCACCAACAATCTTTGAACAAAACATTAACCTTGCATTTAGGTCAGTTACATGCAATCAATTTCAATAACATTATTCACTTTACTCTGATTATAAATTGTGATACTGTATAAGAGAACTCTGATTAAATATGATAGAGTATCCAATTGGAATTAAATTATTTCGGTCATACTCTGAATATGTAAGGGATAATGAACGACACAGCGTGCACATATAGAAAAATAATGCACGGGTTCGAAGTTCTAAGAGCCCACGACGCGTAGCGGAGTGGGCTTAACTTCGAACCCGTGCATTATTTTTCTATATGTGCACGCCGTGGAGTTCATTATCCCGCTTATACCACTATTGCCACTTCTCCGCTATGTGGTTTGACTAACAACATGCCCGTTTTGATGGCTAGGTGGCTAGCTGATGGTTGAAGACAAGCTAGTTGTCAGAACTACTTCTTTCCGCCACAAATCGTCTCAATCAAAACTTACCAAGATAAACTGCCGTTACTAGTTCTAATGTACAGTTGCTAAGCATTGACTGTAAAAATTATGGACAAACCCTGCGTGACGTCACCCATAGAATTTCTTAAAAGGATCCCCGGCTAGTTTGGCATGTTAGCGTTATAAGATTAGTAACAACGTCAATTTTAATTAACGTTACCCCAAAACATTAAAAATACGACGGTTTTAAAGAAAATGTTTATTAGAACCTGAAAATCGTTTATTTGGTAAAGTTCTATTACGGTTACGCCTCAATGACTTATGGGTAAATCGTGACATCAAATGGTTGTCCAGCAAAATTCCATGGCTTTACAGGACCAGTTTAGGACGTTATTGCAAAGTGAAATAAATCTTCTGTGAAGTTTGCCGTTTAAACCCACGCCACCATGAATTAAGGGAACAACACGGAAGACAGTACACGGTGTTGGAAGATGATCGGAGAGGTGAGGGTACGATAGAGGATCAATATTTACGTTGTCCATGTGTAGCTCCAGCTTGACCGAAAGCAGTGCAACCATTTGCCGTCACGATTTTACCCATAAGTCATTGAGGCGTAACAACAATGGAACTTTACTAGTGAAATGAATTTCAGCTTCTAATAAACATTTTCTTTGAAACCGTCGTGTTTTTGATGTTTTTGAATAACGTCAATTAAAGTTGACGCCAATGCTAGTCTTATAACGCTAACATGCCCAACTAGCCGGGGATCCTTTTAAGAGCAAAAATTAAGCCAAAATCGGGGGTACAGGGCGCTGCCATCTTTGACAGTTGAGTCAACGTTCCTAAGCTCCGCTAACGCTCGGCCAGTCCAAATAAGGGTAAAAAGGTGGAGTCGGCGTGGCCTCGAGACACGCCCCCAACTTGACGTCTGCTTGTGTGGCCAGCGCAGCATCAACTCGCTAGCCAGAAAACGTGTTTATCTTTGTGAACCTGATCGGAGCGACAACACCTTTGCTGGTAAGTGTTGAAAACCGTTGGTTTGGTGAGATTTGTAATTGTTCATGCTGTCCAATAATACTTAAATACACGATTATGAACCATATATAGCATAAGGAGTTCTTCAGGCACATGAAACAGGTGTTTGGGTAATGCCAATGCTAAACCAATGGGCGCTAGCGTAAGTTAGCTATAATGTCACAACTCGGCTCACTCCACTTTGTCCTACCGTTTGAAATAATTAACGTAGTTTAATTAGTAAATGTACATGGTAGACACTAGACAGTCTAATGTAATTGTACGTCCCCATTCCTGATTACTGAAGCTGGGAGCTAACGTCAACGTTATGGACCTGGGATGACAGAAGCAGCGCAGCTAAAATGTAAACAAATTTCGGAGAAAGTTATAGTGAAACGATAGTATCTTAAAATTACTTGTGTGTTGATGAAAAACATTTGTTAACTGTTTAGTGGTCACTAGTCTTGTTTGAAGTGTTGTACAGAAGATGTTCTAAATTAAAGTATTGGCAATATTGTTTTAACTTTTTTTTTTTCCCTTTGCAGTTACCATGGTATGGAGGGGGATGGAAGCAAGTTTGCAGTTACAGTTGGAGCCAGAACATTATAGATAGTCTAGAATATTTCTGTTCATTCACAAGCTATGTGTGATATACTTGATTTTGTAGCAACTCTTACCGTGCCAACAGACTCACTCTTGAACAAGCCACACAGGCGTGTGCCTAGATAAACACTTATATTACACCACAAGACTTAACCCTTTAGATGGATTTGTGATTCTTTCAGATTACATTCCACCTTAAACATATTAGGTGGCAGACTTGACAGTGATCTAATGCTAGAGATCATTCTGATGTGTCACTGATTTTTACCATTACTCTGCTGAATGACACCTGAGGCTTTCAAACCTGGATCTGGTTGACACGATGCCCCTTCCTTCAATTCACAATTCACACTTAAATACCCATGGAGTTACATTTCATTTTATTAAAGCTTAAATGAATCAACTTGAAATGTCATCTTATTTCAGCTTGAACTACTTATGAGAAAACCTATGTCAACAATAATTGAAAATACATATGGGTAAACATCAGTAATGCTTAAAAGTATAAAATAGTCACAGGGTGTTTACATAGATACACATGTCTACAAAGATACCTAATAAAGCTTGGGGTTGTTTAAGTTGTGAAAAAGGAAAAAAGAATAATTCTGATAATTACAAAACTAAAATGTGGAGCAATGCTCATAAAGGTCAATAGTCTACAGTGTCAAAAACCATCTGTGTAGAGTTGCAGATTTGTAGGACAATATTTTGTTTATGCCAAGTCTTTCTGATTATAGGCTACAGATTATGGAATAACCATGGTGAATTTGGTTAAGTACTTTATATCCCATGAAAGTTGTGGTCCTCGATGTATACACATAGATATCTGTAGAGCATCAAACATGTTGTGTAAATCATGTCAATTAATAGATTCCAATCACACTCATGGATTGGAGAAATGGGCTGTTGTAAGAACAAATTCATAAAATGTCAATGTATCAATTGTCATGGGATCAGACGATTTCCACCAGTGTCTCTGGTTGACATCAGAAAGACGGTCACAACGATGTCCGGCTCTGAAGAGATGACCATCAACCTGTTCAATCTGACCTCAGCAAACTCCTGTCTGGTCAAAAGTGTCACCTTCCTGTTTCAACTGAACACACCAGATATAAAATGAAATTATTTTTCTTAGTTCTCACTGCATGTAGCAGAAACCAAAATAAACTGTCACAAAAGCTCTAGCACTACATTATTTCACATATTCATCTCATTTGGAATAGGCCATTAAATAGCAGATTGGGTTGTTTCATTTAAAGGCAACAAGTAGACTAGATGAGTAGGCCTACCTGTCAAGGTGACAGCACAGCTCAATGGACAGCAGTCAAGTCATGTGTCTCCATGGGTCAGGAAGAGGGCATTTTCCTATGAAAGAAAAAGTTAAAAATGTTAAATCAATCTGTTTCTCAAAATGCAGTATATGACTATTTGAACATACAGATGTTTGATATACAAGTGTGTCAGGACAAGCTGTTTATCATGCAATTGTTTTATTGCCACGTTTGTCTTACATTTAACATTACCCTTAATTCTGATTAACATTAATTACAAACAACGGAGCTCTCTCGGAGTCTCTCATCCGAGAAAAATGGACATCAGGTTAGATCCTCAGTGAGGATATTGCTCATTGGACAAGTTACCAAGTCAGCATTATAACCTACTCATACAAAACCATTTCTTATCTTCTGAGCAGACACAACATTACCCAAACTAACGTTACTTCCCTCCCAGCTTGTTGTAAGATAAATGCATGATTTAACAATAAAGAAGTGGCCTACAGCAACTCTTTCTCGCTAAGCTAAGAGCCCCAGCTGAGCTATGTCATCTATTAGCAATCTTAACGTTAGTTCATTTGGCCGACTAATATGATAGGGTTTACCACGAACAATCTGAATCCCGTGTATTAATGTTAACGTTATCACCGGATAAAAGTTCTCACACTGTCGACGATAATTTTGGGACAGTTTGGTTCATATTAAAACAAACAACGTACAACGTTAGTTTGGCTAGACTAACGCTAGCTTTGCTGCTACGTTATCCCACGGTAACCTAGCTTCAGGCTCATGTCTTAAGTCTGTTCCGGAAAACAATGTTAATGCCAAGTAAGTCAACAATGTTTACACCACTTCACTCTTCATAAACGCTGATCTATATTATGGGCCTGAGGAAATAATCAGCTAATGACAGGACCAGGAAAACGATACTAACGTTAACATGCTAACTTCACCCCGGTTTTCATGGCTGCTTGCTAGCGATACTAACGTACGCTACTGTGACAAAGACGAATAATTTCACTTACCGTATAAAATGTTGTGAAGCATTCTTGGATGGTGGTTAACAGCAGAGCAAGACACGTTGGATATATACTGAAATTGTAAGATACGATGATGAAATAACAGTCAGGAAAAAAGTTCAGCGAAGCTGACGCTGTGCAACGCCAAGGGCAGTTCAGAACCACTCTCTGTTGACTCCAGGCACCTGTCAATCATCTGAACCACGCCCCCCTAATTACCTAAAAATGACACTAATCTGTACGTCGAACTAATGTATTTAAAAAAAATTCACCCCCCTCACAGTTGTCGAGGGCTAAAAATGGATCGACAAGCAAAAAATCGTATTTTGAACCAGGCTGTAAATACCTTTTTTAACCTGTGAAAATGGCCTTTTTAACATGGGGGTCTATGGAGATTGACTCGCTTTTGCAGCCAGCCCCCAGCGGACGGCTGTGGTATTGCAATTTTAGAACGTTCAGTTTTGGCTTCATTGTCGGGCTTGGAATGTTGCCGCCTGTTGCTAAGTCAGTCGTTAATTCCATCTCCCGTTGTCAAGTGCTAAGTCCAAAGATTCTAACATGTCTTGGGCTCTGTAAATTCACCGTCTCCCATACTTCCAAACAAAGTGTGACAGAGTTAAAAACCATCGCGGTCACAAGTTACAATGTTGCTGTGTCATGAATGTTGGTCGGGTCACTAAATTGTGAGCTTGTGTTAACGTGACAGTTTATTTAAAAGTCAGGGCGAGTTGGGCGAATTGATATGCAAGTCTGAATATGGACGGAAAAGTGGAACTACTTCATAGCCGTGCAGTTACCTGAAAAATAATGCACGTTCTAAATAGGGCATCACAATAGGAAATTTGACCAAGCAGTGGTATAAAGTTGAATAATTGAATTTATGAATGGAGACAGGGATGCCAAACTTCAGATGATTATTTACTTAAAGGCAACCATTTTTTCTACTGCTCTTCTAAAATGTCAAATATGTAAAAGCAGGGACGGTTCTAGGCATAGAAAAACAAGGCGGTCACCTAGGGCACCAAATATCAGGGGGGCATCACAATACATTTCTTACTTTTTATCTTCAGTTTTTATCTTATATTTTAAGAAAAGGGGGAGAGGGCAAAACTCAAATCTGGCCTAGTGCACCAAAACAACCAGAACCAGCCCTGTGTAAAAGACCTTGATAGCGCCAACACCTCATGACAAGAGGTAAAGACGATTGCCGGAGACAACTCTCTGAGGCCGCTCTCAAAGGGAAAAAGAGTTGGTATGTAAATGTACATCCACAGGTCTTTAATAGGTGCATCTCAAAATACCTCTAACTCTTATATCTTAAAAATCTGTTTTTATTCCATTTTGACGTATATAATAGAAATACTGTCAAGTCATAGCCTGGCGAATGCCAAACTAAAAATCACAAGTGATATTTAGTCTGGAGACCTTCAATTCTTGTAACGGAAGCATCCTTTACCATTGTCCAGAGACGTTTATTGGGTGCTACGAATGTCTATCATACCGTCTGTACATACCTTGGAGCCAATACCAGAGCCACCACGTGTCGTAAAATGCAATCGAGGGCCGTACAAATCCCTTTTTGTTATGTGATTGGATACCGAAAGCAGGCGAGAAAATCGGCCATGGTCACCATGCTGCTTTGCAGAGTGAAATAAAATAAGTGCGCAAAGGAGCATGGGAACTCCCAGGCTAGTCAAGTCGTATGGTGTAACTAGGGTTGTTAATGAATAATCGATTATCGATTATTTGTTTGTTAAGGCTTGTTCGAATAAAAATTAAAGCTTAGCGAATAATCGTTTAATTTATTGCGCATTAGAGCAGCTACATCTTCCGGTACGCTATTGCGCAACAACGAGGATAGGTGAAGGAGGTTAGGAGGAGAATAGCAGTGTGGGACCATTTCTCAAGAAACATGGGCCTATAGCTTATAAATTTCAATGCAATTACAGTGACACTGTTACCTACCAACGTCATTTAAAATGCGGTCTGATACTGGAGAACTGTTCTCATATCAGCTAGTTTGGCAAAAAGTATGTGCGCATTGCCTAGTCGCGATGTTTTCTCCGATGTGAAGGGAAACAGGCATGCTGTTGATAAATTGGTTACTGCTTATTAGGGCTACGTAATTTGAGAAAAAAATGTTATTCGTTATTTAACGTAGCCTACTTGGCTACTGAAGGCTATTACAGAGCGCGTCAGTTTTTTATAATAATTGTCTCTGCCTCGGAAAGCATGAACGTGTGATCCACTGGAATATGCATACCTGTGTGCCTTGCTCGCCCGCTCTCTCGTCCTGAGTTTGAACAAAACTATGTGAAAGTTCTTCCTATCACCAGCTGTTATCCGTTGGCAATTTTGGTCAGAAAATTTCCATATTTCGTCGTGCATTCAAAAATGCTCATGATAGCCTGTGCTGCATTCAAAACATTGTGACAAATCTAGCCAAGAGCTGGATTCTTATTCTGGATTCTTATCTAGGCTGCGCCTTGTGCCTAACAACACCCGTGCTAAAACCAGCATTTACACCGGCCTCTCGGGATTTATTGCTTACTTTAACAGCATAAACAAAAACTACATTAGAGCTCTAATAACTGACGGTCAATTCCTTCACGAAATCCCTAAACATCGCAACCGGGTCTACACGGTTGATGTGGTGCAAGTTCGCACCTTAATGCACACTGATCCTTTCGCTCTCATGCTGCGGAAGGCCAAAATGCTGTATTTCCTTAATAACTTTGGAGAAATATAAGTCATTTTATGTGCGTTTTTTTGACATTAATTTGCGTGGGGAAGATGGGCGCAAACCCATGTATGTAGACTATGGCTCTGAAAGTGGGCAAATGACGTCTTTTTTTTTTCGCAAATAATCGATTAACTGTTTGTTAACTTTCTGAATAATCGAACATGAAAATTTCTGAAAAGTCCCAACCCTAGGTGTAACCAAAAAATATTGAGCAAAATATTGGCATGACATACACCCCCTTTAATACTGAATAAAAGTAGGCTAATGAAACACCCTTGTAGTATTTTAATTAATATGGAGAATTATGCCAGCCAAGTAAACCATGGCCCGGTTCCCCGATAACGCTCACTCTTAGTGCACTAAGTAGACTCGAAAGATATATCTTACCAAAGTTGTTTACTTTTCTGAGTGTGTTCCTCGAACTATCTCTTAGCTAAGAACAACGTAGTAAAGAAGACACTATCACTTAAAGTGCCAAATCCATGTTTCTGGCATTGATTGTCATTTGCGCTTCTTTAGAGCATGCGTGAAAATGTCTTTTCCGGAATTAAGGTGCTGCAATTAACAAGAAATATGCACAATACAATATAAGTACAAATATAATGTAACCCAATAAGAGTTGTGTATGTGCAGGGCCGTGCAGAGACCTTTGGAGGGGCAGGGGCTCAAATTTAAAAAAAAGGGCACATTGAGCAAAATTTACAAACAACATGCCAACTCTAATTGCAAGTACTTATTAATTACAAGAGGGATTGAGAATACCTTCATTTGAAAAATAATCTACTTTAATATATACAACAATAATGCTTGTCTTTATACAGAGGCTAGGGGGGTCAGGTCAGGAGTTTTGTAAGCATTTTCATGCAATTTCCTTCATTCTGGTACATTTTACCAAGTTGCTAAAGCAATTAATTCAATGGCTTACCTAATTTGATTTGATTTCACACCAAAAGTAGTTTGCAAAGTACTATTGCCACATTACAATAGTACTGAAAATGGCAGGCCCACATGTCACCTGTGGGACTCAAAACCTACTGTCTGTGTGTAAGCATGTGACTGGCCTGGCTACCAGGCACAAAAATGTTTTTTCTTTCTTTTTTACCATTGACTTAATTGTAGTCATGATTTTGAGCCTGCGTTTGAGTCCAACATCTAGGCTACTTGGTTATCCCTATTATACAGTAATCTACATATAATAAAAATGATGCAGCACGGCTCATCACTATCATGGCCTAGATCAAGAGGATAAAAACAACGAACAAAAAAAATGTATATAGCCATTTCTACGTTCTAAGTTCTTTCTTTTTGCGAAATCCATTGCATTGCATTGCATTAGTTGCTCTACTCTATGTAAGTCTAGCTGCTACAGTAAAGAAAAAGATCTGAAACTCAAACCCCTTCCCTTTCTTGTGTGTGAGACTTCAGCACTTTTTAAATCGTTTAATCCTGTTAAAACACAAATGCTGGCAATATTTTAATTGTGTTATGTCTTACCATTTCATTGAGTAGGTTGTGCTACTCTAGGGTCACGATTCAGTTGAATTACTCCAGTTAAGTCGAGTCTGCGGCAAATTGGACCGAAAGCCTATTCAGAGATCCAGGCTGGTGTAGAGCCGCGCTAAATTGGCCCGAAATTCTCAGATTCAAAGTTTCAGGTTAAATAAATCATAAACTAAACGTTGTTATGACGCAAAGCTGTTTTCTATTCGTGGTAGCCTAATAGACATCGAGCTAGGCTATAACAATAATTTCATCTAAACGAGTCGTCTTTAGGGCCGCACTTCCGCTCTGTAGCACCGCTCTGTAGCTATCCCGGGCACTAGTCTCAAAACAAAACATAGGGCGGGGCATTACGGACTGAGCATTGACTGCATAGACTTCCATTCTACAGCCGTCGATCAAAACCAAACAACAACGTCAAACTATGTCAAATGACTTTTAAAAGTATCAATTTCAATTTTAGAATTTCCCAAATAATTGTGTTAGATGACATATAAAATTCAAAATGCAATCAAATACCAGTTTGGACATATTAAATACATTGACAACATCCAATACATGACAACATGACAATATCCCCATTGGCCAACATTTATAATCCTCTAAAGTGTACTTAGGGACTTATGATTTGAAAAATTTCACTTCAGTGGTACAGATCTCACCCCAAATGAGCGAAATATCAAATCTGGGCCCAAACAAGTGAACAGTTTACCCGCAAGGCACTGTAAAAAAAAACCCAAAAAAAACATGAAAAAATGTGCATATTTATGAGACTGAGCGCTTAACCCACAACACGTGACCATACACGTCACAGATACGTGGTCCTTTGGCGCCATTGCGTGGTCATGTGTTCTGGGTTACGCGCTCAGTCTCATAAATATGTTGCCTGGCACGCCCTCCCAGTGACGTAACACCTTGACCTTGTGGTCACATGTGTTCTGGGTTAAGCTGCATTTCTTTACATACATTTTCTACAATATATATATATATATATATATATATATATATATATATATATATATATATATATATATATATATTGTTATATTTTGATAGGACTAAAGGAAAAAATAGCCCTATAAAGACCTATTCTGGCCTATATTGGTGCACATATCGTACTGATGAGAATTTAACATATTTCCTCAACTAGGATTTCTTAGGACTTTCAGTTGTTCTTGACACCTCAAAGAAATTATCTAAGATGAAAAAGATATTTTACAATTGCTCCTGGTTTTGGCCACAAAATGGGCTATTTTGCCTGGACTATATGGCCATTCACCAGAATAGAGTAGCAGAATGCTAGTCAGTCAGGGGGAAAAACTGCTTGCATAATGAGAAACGTAATGGTCATATGTATTAATGCATTTCTTTTTTAATTGAAATGCATGTCAAAGTTGATTAAAATAAAATGCAATCTGTGATATGTTGTCCCTAAATATGTGAAAATTAGGCGCCCATTGATTTTCCACTGACTCGCGATCTCCCCTAGTGGATTTGCCATGGCTCTGGCCTAACCATCTTTCTCCGGACCATGCATGTCACGAATTCTTCCACCGTGACAAGTCGACAATCCACGATGACAGACCTTTTTCATGATAGAAATTTCAGGACCCAGAGTATGATGCTGGCTTGTTGCACAAGTAGGCTATCCATTTTTCAGCTAGCAAGAAAATATGAATATGCATACTGCAACTGTGGAGAAATTAAAAATAAATAAATAAATAAATAAATAAATTATAAGACAGCAAATATTTTTTTCTTTGTTTCTGAAGCTGTTGTAAGCCATAGTCCCCACCGAACCACAAAAATTGCCAGCACATCTTGACACTGAGGGATCATTTTGGTCATTGTTTCAGGGGTGATGTATGCCCTATGAATTATTTTTAACTGGATTGTTTTATATGCAACACATTTTGAAATAATTGTCCTATTTCAAGTGCTGCATTTCATTGTGGTTCAGTGATAGACAGACCCATATCACCTTCCCATTGACATTTAGCGTCGGTTTCCACAGGGCGAAAATTCAGCGAATTTCGCCAGGCGAATCTTCGCTGGGGGCGTGTACCAGGCAGAGCACTCTCTGGTCGCAGCAGGTTGTCTGGGTCGGTTGTGCCGGGTTGCCCACATTAACCTAGCAGCTAAACTTAACCAGGACTTGGAATTGGGATTTACAGTGGTTTATTTACCCCTATCATGTTTGTGTAACACACACAAATGTTCGTTTTGGTTTTATTTTATTGTCTACGATAATTAGTGTCCCACAAGTTAATATTGACTGATATCAGTGTGCTAACACGGCTAATCGTTAGCTAGTTATTAGCACTGAGCTAACTGAAGTTATTAAGCTCATTTGTAAATCTACAGTGTTCTACCAGCCACGATATCACTCGTATACAATATTAAACACAATCGGGGACGATGTAGACATAAACTATGGCCCAAGGACCCTTTAATCAAATAATATATTTTTCATGTAACGAAGTCAAGGATGCCGCCATGATGTTTGCGATTGGTTGTCGCCTGGCGAAATTCGCCAAAAGTTAAACATTTCTCAACTTTTTTCGCCGGTCTTGGCGAATTCACCATTCGCAGGGCGAAATTCGCCTCCCATTCATTTCAATGGGAAGTAGGCGAAAATTTCGCCCTGTGGAAACCGACCGTTAAGATTGCGGCAGTATGCTTCTAACAGCTGAGTTAAGCTCAATTCAGACTGAAGATCCGTGACGAGATGAAATGGTTTTAGAGAGTAGTTGCGTCAATTTGAATCAATAATTGCAGGTTATTGCAAGCAGTTGCAAGCTGTCGCAAAAGATTTAACAGGCAAATTGCAGTTTCGGGGTCTTAGAATGTTGCAGGTTTTTAAAACCTCGCAGCCCGTCTCGTCGCTGATCTTTGGTCTGGAGCTACTGTACATTTAGCAGTCTGAGCTTTTAGCTCACTGGTTAGAGGGGTCGACTCCCATGCCGTAGGTTTGTTGTAGCTGATGGGAGAGGCGGGTTCGAGATCAGTGTGCAGTGCAGACCGCCCCCAGCTACATAAGTTAAGCTCTTAGAGTAACCTATTATTCCCCCACTCTCTCCCTCTAAGTGGAATTTGCACAAACTGAGAATGTCATTGTACTGTAAGCATGAATGATAATGATGTAGGCCTATCCTTTCATCCATCCATCCATCCAAGACTGTGATCTTGTAGGCTAAGTGCTGTGTAGATAGTGCATTCCTAGTAGTTTAAGGGACTAGGAAAAGAAATACTCTCAGAAGAACTGGGTCTTTAAGAGAGTTGTTCTAGTCTTTGGAAGGTTATTTCACCAGTGTGGAACAATGGATGAGCTTGGAAACTCAAGTATATCCCCACATGCTAGCTGAGTCAAACTAAAAACTTGAGCTTACACATATAATAAAAATCCAAGTAGCAGTTCACTTAATGCAGCGAGGTGTGCATAGAGGGGGTGTGAGGTGTTCCCCATGATGACATAGAGCACACACAGAGAGAGAGAGAGAGAGAGAGAGAGAGAGAGAGAGAGAGCTCTTAACACTTACTTCCCTTTTACACCCACTCATCACTTCCTTCTGTGGGCTTGTACAAAGCACTTGAAAATAGTTGCATCTTCCTAGTTTTAGCATTGACCATTGAAGAAAGTTTTTCAGACGTCAGATTCAATCTGCAATAATTTACATGTATGCTACATGCATGCTTTATTTGTATTTTATGTACGTATAGATTTTTAACCTTGACATTTTAACTCTTTTTGGCAATGGAAGTGCTGTTATATTTAACAACAGTAATGAAAAGCCAAATGAGATATTATCTGTTTTTCACTTTTTGTGTGTCAGGTAAGGCCCATCACATTACATTGTAAAGAGACTTATTTTCATTAGTCTATACGCGTGGGACTAGGCTATTTCTTTCTGTGTCAAATTTAAAGGTTATTATGTGTCAACAGTTACTGCAAGAGTTTGGGTGGAACAGTGGACAAATAAGCCCATTTATAAGACTGGAGATACAGCTGTTATTTATTGCAGTCTTCGCTGGGATGGGAATGATGTGAGGGGTCATACAATAGGGGTCATACAACAATGAAATGGGTGATTCCTCAACCAAACGATCCTACATCATTCCAAGACCTGCATGAGTTACCCTTGATCACTCGAGCAAAGGTGGAAAGCAATGCAACATTTACCACCCTCACACTGTCGGCTGTTACCATGAATGATAAACAAAAGCTGGTGTGTTTCGCTAAATTCGTAAACAAAGAAAAAGTGGACCGGAATTTGGGAGAAGGCACTGTATTGCGTGTTTCTGAGGAGGTTTATGATGAACATGGTAGGCCCAAGTAACATTTTTATGCATCACATTCACTTTTGTGTATGAATAAGCACGCATCTGTAACGTCAATTGTTTGTAATTATAAATACTACTAAATTAAGGAAGGTTATGATTCTAAATGTGTAAGTAGTTAGTTTTAAATATAGCAATGCAATGTTTTGATTTTAAAGATTTTTCCCCTTGCAGAGCTCACCACCACTATCATCACCCCGACTGCACAAAATTCAGCATCCATAGCTGAATGGACCTGGATTAATTATCTACTTCTGGCTTTGAATATTTTGATATTCACCATAAGAATCCTCATCTGAACTGCAGTTGTGCGAACCATACGTAAGCAAAGAAAGATACAAATATTGTAGATTAATTCTGTGTAGCCTGCGCAGGTTGATAACTTGGTTTAAACAGAATCATGAGTGAAAATGGTAATGTATAGATTCCCTTCTTCCATGCTGCCTCAGCCTTTTTGGTCTCTGAATTTGGTCAGTGTTATCTAGTTTGAAAGACACCAGAATATCTGTGTTTTATTTGATTCTGATGTTACATTTAGTGAAGTTTACATATATAGACAATGTCATTTTTAGATATTTAGACATATTTTATATTAAATTAATTTTTGAGACAAATGCTTTCCTGTGCTTTATTTAATGATTTCCTTTCTATATGTTTTTCTTCAAATGTGCTGCATTTATTTACAAATATGTCTTTATTTTACAAATGAACGGACTGAACAAAAGCAAGCTCCGCCTATTTAGAAAATGACATTTTTGAGACAAATGCTTTCCCGTGCTTTATTTAATGATTTCCTTTCTATATGTTTTTCTCCAAATGTGCTGTATTTATTTACAAATATGTCTTTATTTTACAAATAAACTGACTGAACAAGAGCAACTTGCAGCTCAGTCTGGCTACTCTCCATTGCCAAGAATTTGGAGCAGGTTGCTAAACATACGAACCAATCTGCCTTGGCTTTGAGGCGGGTTGAGGTGCAGCGCAACGAGAGGCGGGTCTAAAGGACATGTACGTATGTTAGTACGTTATATGCTTCGTTGGTCTGATTGGTTGATTTGGCCTGTCTATCACCAACATAGATCGTGATAGACAGATGCCTTATCCAGTCAGCCAAAACTAAACTAACAAAAAAGAAACTAACAACCAAAACCTCTTCAACGGATCATTCCCAGATGGAATTGCGGGAGCAAGACCATCTGGTGGAGTCAGGTTAGACCAAGAGTGCAGTTGGTGCTAAATCTGCCAGTCTGCCAGTCCACGTGGTAGGGACATAGAGGAGAGAAGACAAATATGTAAGAGATAGATAACATCCACCAAGCTGTCCTGATACAAGGAAATTATTAATGAGGAAGAGGCAAAGAAAGAGTTGAGTTGTGTCTATCCAAAGTGCTGATTTCAGGATAGGCAATATAGAATAAAGATTCTTCTGCTTAGAGCCTGAGTCTGGGGGGTGGACTAAACTTCTAACCAGAGAAAATAGTACAGCAACCGAACATGTTTGATTCTTTAAGTAACTGAACCACATGTTTCTTTTATGAATTAAATATTTGATCATCCACCTTGGTGGATCTTATCTCTTTTATAATTATTTCTCCTGTCACCTCTATCTTTCTTTCATAAAGACCATAACCCTAGCTCCAGTTTCATGAGTCTTGTATCAAATGTGCAGCATAATTTCAGCTGCATCTAGGCCATATAACCACAGTTAAATATAGATAGCTAGCCTGACCACTGGGCCATCGCCACAGAGTCACCAAAAAAGTTTACTTTTTCTAGTGCTGCAGCCTGCCGTTGCCTCCTTTGCCAATCACTCCACAATTCCTTCTTCTTCTCTACCATTTTTTCCCCTTTTTCTTGGTTCAAATTGCCTACATAAATGAATTGTTCCAAAACGTGGGACCCCTGCATCCAACAGACACTACACTCATGGACTGGGGCTGGGGGCTTTTAGCTTCTACTCTCCCTGCCAGGCTTTTTAGGGGGATAGGAGTGTCCTCAGAACAGAAGTGTCTGTGTGCAAAGCATGGCTGCAAGAGGTGTGAATCATGCCAATAGATGATATCAATCTGACTCATAGCTAGCACGCTACCGAGATAGAAATGCACAAGAAGTGGACACACAGGCTGAGCCCTGCATGCTGAGGCGTGATCTAAAATCTAGGTTAATCTAAAATAAGACTGTACATCTCTGTTTGATTCATACCACAATTGTCCTCTGACCAACAGTGTTTGAGATCTGTTTGCAAAAACAGGAGATCGAGAAAGGCTTTTGTTTTCACTTCTTTGCAATTGAACTTAACTTACCAATACTCAGATTACATAACACCTAATGAATAACACCCAGCTAGTCACTTTTAATGAGGATGTTTCAAGTCGGTCTCAGATATGGAGGCAATGCCTCATTGGTTATGTTTATCTTGTAGAACATTAAGTTTTAAACTTGTGCTTGAACCACATAGAACGACAAACTTGAACTCCCTTTCTAATTTTTGAAACTTCAAACTGATGAACGTGAAATGAAGACAACAGGAGGGTTTAAAAGGGACTACTGTAATCACACACAGACACACTCTCTCTCTCTCTCTCTCTCTCTCTCTCTCTCTCTCTCTCTCTCTCTCTCTCTCTCTCTCTCTACACACACACACACACACACACACACACACACACAGAACATGAAGAAAGTGAGAGGGAGAGAGCAGAATGTTTTTCATTGCTTTGCCCTTTCACCGTTGTGCAATAAACACCACTGAACCTGTAAAACCAGGACAACAACATTCAATGAGTCACAACCATATTTTATGGTTTTATTCTCCCCTTTCATGTTTGAATACTGGCTGGACTGAAGCTGGCATAATAATACTTGCAGGTCATGCAACATAATAACATCCTAGAGTTTAAGTTCCATGACAAGAAAAAAAATATAATTTTTTTTGCATCTTTCTAGCCTGGGTAAACCCACCTGATCTGAGGGCGATTTCATCTCTGTTGCCCAATATGGCCACCAGGCTTAATACAGTTTTTTTCTAATTGCTTAGGTGCAAAATCTGAAACTTTAGGCTATTTTTGCAAAACTCTTCACACAAATGGCAAAGCCTTCCACTACACTAGCAAAACACCATAGATTATTCTTTTTTTTCTTTTCAAGAGGCCTGCTGCATGTTTCACTAACCACACACAGTATGTGGATAAAGAAGCGTGCTTACCAGCACACGCACACACACACACACACACCACAGTAAGATGCACATGTACATGTACACACACCCACACAATGACACGCAAACAATGAAAAGAGTTCACCAGCCAAAGGTAGATAATGAACTACTGTACCACCTCCCATCCAAATACCCTCAGGCATCATGCAGCTCATAATCACAGGCAAGATCAGACCCCTCAGTCTCTGCATTGTCTTGACACTGTCTGTCTTGACTGTTCCACAAACAGAACTGTAAATACACTTTATGGAACAGGGGGGCTTTCTATCTTTAAACACTGCTTTTCAGCTGTCCAGAACACTCCCTGAGTTTATTTCATAAGAAAAATAGAGAAAAGGCATTCTGGCCTTTTTCTAAAGCAGTGCATTCCAGCGATTCATTGTCATAGAAGGAATTCTTAACAAGTCCTTACATACTGTAGAGTGTAGATGCTTTATAATGATTAAAATTAAATGGAAAGGGTGGAAAAGTCAACGGCTGAGGAAGTTCCATAAGCATGTTAATGAATGCGTTGTTTTTTGTGATGCAATAAAAAAGTAACTCCTTATCTTGATACAAAAATGACCTACGGACCTGATTTATTGCCAGTATTTCTGGCTTGGCATGTTTCTGATTTTCCATTGTATCACCTTGGTAGAGACAAGATGTGTGTTGCTGTTATTTATCTGTGAGACCCAAAGTTGTTACGGTGTGCTTGAAAAACAGGAATTGTCATGCCGACAACAGCTTTCTTGGAATGGGGTGGAGTGCAAATGAGGAAGTAATAGCTATGAAAATGCTTCTGTGCCCTGTAGTGTGTGTGTGTGTCTGTGTGTGTGTGTGTGTGTGTGTGTGTGTGTGTGCATGTGTGTGTGAGTGAGTGAGTGAGTAAGTGAGAGAGAGAGTGAAAGAGAAAGAGTGTGTGACAAAAAGATGTGTCACATATTGAGCTTAGCTGGCAAATGATTCATTGTTTATGAACAAGAGTTCTCCTCTGAACTTGAAAGAGTAGACTGACGTACAATAACATTATTGTACCATTGCATGGCACTGTGACAAAGTATCTTGTCTTGGCCTGCTACTGCAGAACTGAAATGACTTTGGCTACTTCATTCACTTAAAGGAATAGTCCACCTCTTTATGAAAATTGGTTATTCACCTCCTTACTCTGAGTATTATGTGGGTAAAAACATTTTGTTCTTAGTGCTTGTGTTTTCTTAGTATGGCATCACCAATTTTCCCCATTTTTAGCTTTAGCTTAGCATAGGTGCTGGAATGCAAAGTTGCCAGATAGCAACTCTTTGGAACTTTACTTTCCAGTGCCTATGCTAAGCTAGAGGTAAAATTGGGGTTGCCAGAATAAGACAAAGCTTGCACTGAGACCAAAATGCTCTTACCCACATATGTAACTCCAGGTAGGGGGTGAGTAACCAATTTATATAAAGAGGTGGACTATTCCTTTAACTCTGTTCTGGTGCCCTTGCCTTTATGTCTTTGATTGGAATGGAAACAAAATTGTGTGCTACACCGTCAAATACATAAGTGTGAATTGTGTTCAAGAACTTTCACATTACTTTATATTTTTTAAACGTGTTTCTGTCTGTGACAGAACATCCCCTGTGTTGTGAGACTTTTTCTAGCTACGCTTGTTTCCTGCCTGCACACAGGTGTAAAACAACCACATTGTTTTTTGTTCGACTTCAGAAATAGTTGAGAAATAGTCATTTTTCCTGTCAGTTAGACTGAGACATTCCATCTAGTGACATCTACACATTTTTTGCATTTATAGTTATTCTATTCTTGTAATATTTTTCTTTTTTCGTTCTCATTCCTTTAAGGTAATTTACTTTATACAGTATCTGAAATGTGCTGTATAAATAAACTTGCCTAGAACTGCTGTCCTGTGAGAGAAACCAAAAGCGGTTTCCTCTAGTCGTGTGGTATCATGTGGGCCTCCATTTGGCCACATAAACTTAGTCAAAGTCATTTCACTAAAGCTGCTGTGGTCTGCATTCTTCATTATATCTGCTGTCTTTATTGCTTTTCATTGTAAACTTGGTAAACTTTCTCTTGTATTTATTTATGCATACCTCATTTTGTGTGTTTTGGTGTAAGAGTGTGAATTGAAAAACTTGCACACTAAACATCCTTTTATGTTGTCTTTATTTGCCCATGGCAGGATAACGTTTCGACAGTTAAGTCTTCATCTCTACAAACACAGGCTGAATGGTGATAACATACCTGGCCTATAGGGGTGGCCACTGGCCAGTCTGTTAACCCTTTACACTCTGTTAGAAAATAAGTTCTGTGTTGTGGAACAAAGGCCAATGTTTAAAAATAGCACAAACATACAAATACATATAGGTTAATCACATAATCAGTAAACAAGTATAAAAACCGGTTGGTGTGGCCTATTGGTTCAAACTTGAAAATACTGGGACAGAGAAAAAGAGTCCATAATTCATGATTCAAAGTCATGTCAAGTCACACTGATTATAAAAAAGGACGAATATCCAATTCTTCATTGAGTCTTTTTGGGGCCAGAGTTTGAAGGAAGTGTATCCAAAAACATTCTCTTTTTTACAGTTGGTTCTCTGTGTCTCCTCCTCTCCGATGGGTTTTTACTTCCTCAATGCCAATGAACCTTAGTGAAAACAAAGGGTGCCCGAGTTAGTGTAAGAGTACCTTATTCAAACATTCAAATAGTTTTCCTAAATGCCTAAGGGCATGTTGATTTCTGTAGAGCCTTACTAAGAAATTAACCCTTTCATGCATGGTGTCCATTACAATGAACACATATTCAAGCACTATTTTAAAGCACAAACATTTGCAATAGGCCTATTAACTACAAATTCATTCAGGCGGTTCTCCCAAGCCTTTACTTTTTGGTTGCATGGTTACTGTCTTTATTGTTATTTGCTACCATATTATACCAAGATATTACACCACAAACCCAATATGGCGGATAAAAGAGGTCTGGATTATCTCTTAAATACTTTTATTCTTGAAAACATACAGTACATTTTTAGAAAATATTATTAATGAGGCATCATTTCCCAAAGTTTCATAAACTTACCATTTTTACTTCTTCATTCTGTCTGCTTTCTTTTTTCTTTATTGCTTTTCTTTTATTTATTTATTTATTTATTTATTTAATACCTCATTTTGTGTGTACTGTAAGAGTACTTTATTCAGATATTTATTCACGCATTTATTCAAATAGTTCTGCTATATGCCTAAGGGCATGTTTATTTCTGTAGGGCCTAACTAAGAAATTAATGTGAATAGTTATAGTTTCTATATTTTCACAATCAGAAGCATGTTCTCTCTGCATCAAGGGAATCATTAATTACCAGTTTCCTATAGTTTAATCATCATCAGGTAAGATATGTATAGATGTTACAGTTATGTATAGAACTTACATGTATAGAAGTTACTTAGACTTTCTATGTGCAACTACTTATGCAACAATCATTTACCATATTAGCTGTCTTGCCAATCAGTGAAACAAGATACCATATTGTTTGTTTGCGTGACATTTCATCCCTGCAATGTGATGGGAACCTGACAGAACGATAACAAACACCCAGGACAATTTGATCAAGCCCGCTTGCAACCCAAAAGAACTGTAGCAACACAAAATAAACATCTTTTCATATTCAAATGAGATGGAAGAGGTGGTCAGAGAGGGGCGGGACGCTCAAGGACAGACAGTGGAATGAAGCTCAACACACACAAACACAGTATGCAAAGACTCCAAAAAAAAAAAAAAATCTTGTAAAGAGGTGGCGCACAAATGAGGAGGTAATATAGACGATATTGTCTCACTGTGTGTGTGTGTGTGTGTGTGTGTGAGTGGGGGGAGAGAGAGAGAGAGAGAGAGAGAGAGAGAGAGAGAGAGAGAGAGAGAGAGAGAGAGAGAGAGAGAGAGAGAGGCGGGGCTAGGAAGTGGAAAGTCTCGCACAAAGACATTCACATGTGCGTAGTCATGCCAGCATGATACGTGCCGCAGCATTCAGCACGGTACAGTATTCAGACTAAAGCCTGCCCCTTGTGGATAGCTGCTAAACTGAATTATTTTTAAACTTTTGAAAAGGAGTGTACATGAAGATTGTCATTATTGCAGAGTTGGTGAAATCCTAAAAATACGAATGAAAAGTCTGCTCTGTAGTCAAAACAATGATATTGACAGCTTGTTATAGAGTTATGGACTGGGGGCCTGCAGTTGTGTAGTGGAGTGAAGTGAAGTTTCACTTCTTTCTATAAGTGAAATGTTCCCATTTCTTCTGCAATTATCTCCCTTCATGGGTTTCATAAGTCGTAGGGTGACCTACCCTACTTCTGGATTTCTTCCAATCCAGACAGTCCAGCTTTCAAGTCTCTCTGGACCACAGCTTCTTCTTTTGGGGGTAATTTGCATAATTTACACACCCATCATACAATACTCAACAAAGTGAAAATAGCATTATTAAAATCAATGCAACCTTAGTGGATGTGGTTTTGCCTCTGCATTCCGAATTCTTTCAACTACTTTCATCATGGAGGAAATCCCAACATGAATGTAATTTTAAGAAAAAGAAAGGACATAGATCTGGCTTGCTGTCCTTATACTGCTGGTGTGGGTACTGTTGTGACGAGAGGCAGAGTTGTTAGACTTGATTCTCACATGTTTATTCAGCAGGTTGAGGAGACTGGATGTCGAATGACAGTGAACCATTGCCTCCCCATACCACTAGATGGCAGCAGTGAGACATCACAGCGACATCATGGATTCTCCTCTCTTGCTTTGCCATTGCTCATTTTTTAGTGCTCAGTCTAAGGCAAAATATTCACTTCTTTGGCCTCCTGTAGTCATGTGTGTGTGTGACTATGATGGAACATTGTGCTGTTGTGGGCTACTATATAAAACTCAAAAGCAGGGTGTTTATCTTCCATCCTGCGTCTCTTTGTTGACCTCAAAGAGCACAGGGTGATTTCCTCTTTGCTGCTTGACTATTCTCAATTCTGGGATTGTTACACATCTATGCCACCGCATTCAGATACAGCCTTCACAACGGTGCAAAAAAAGTAGAAGCTTGTGCTGCAATTAGAAAAAACTTCTTCTTTATTGCAGTGTTGTTCCTGCTGTATCTGAAAGTTGTGGCATAGAAAAGTGTAACATGCCGATGAGACTGATGGGAGTATTTCTTAGCCCTGAGGTCACTGACACTCCACAGCTGGGCTTACCATTAGTCAGGGCTCTCAAGTTTTCACCTCAGCTTGGAGTGACATCTGGGGGGCTGGAGGGGGTTGCAGGTGGGCCTACTTTGGTCATTTCTGTAATTTACCCAATAATATAGCCTGTTACTAGTGTGGTGGAAAAAATTCCGACATTTCCTTGATTGACACTTGGATTTGTACATGCTCTCGAATCAATCAAAAAATGCTCAAGACGACTCCGGTTACTGACATGGACTTTGTTTATTTCCCACTTTTGTTCACAGTGCCAGCAAACTACGCAGTGACTGACTATATTCACCAACTTCTCAGTTTTTAAAGATCTCTGACCAGAATTAGGATGTCTATATTTGGGCTGTCAGACACCTCTGCAGATTTGACCTTTTCTTCATAACACCTTCATTTATGTAAAAATACACATGTAAGCATTTTCCCTGAGTGCAGTATCTTACAGCATTAAGCTCTTGTTGATAATGAATACACCCACAACATTTCCAAGTCACTTTGAGCAAACATTTCCTGTTTTTAACTGTGGTTTTCTGTTCACCTTTCTTGTCTGTTGTTACAGATAAAGTCTGTTGTTACATCCTATAGTTCTTCCACACAATAATAATGATGTTTTACAAATATAAAAATCTCTTCACTAGCTTGGCAGGCCATCCTATATCATTGAAATGTATAGTCTGGCATCGAGACATAGATCGAACTCAATCTTGGGCTGAATAAGGCTGTTATCTTTAAAACTACTTCTAGACGCAACAGGATAGCCTATGGTCAATCGGAGGAACAAACAAGATGTAAACACCAATTCAAAAGACTGTTGTCTTCGGCCCTAAACACATAGAGCATTGTGATTATGTCGCCATAGGCGTAATCCAATCAAATTCCCTATGCTTGCTGCTAGACGTACAGGCTGAGAAAATGTATTTGCCGCTGCTAGTACATCTAGATTGATAGGCTAGCCTGTTACAGTGTAGGATAGAAAAGACAGGTTATGATTGGTTACTTGAGTATAGCCTCTTCAGCTCTGGCCTTTAAGCACTATACAGCTTCATGCAAATGTAGAGGGGAGCAACTTTCTGATACATAGCCAAAGGAGTCAGTGCTCTCCCATAGGTCCTACAACATGAATGAGTCGAAGTCAAAAGTCAAAGTCAAAGCAAACTTTATTGTCAATCAAACTCTGCAACAATACATTACAAGCAGATTGAACTTGCATTTCTCCAAACTCCAAATGTTAGTGAAAGTTAAAATTAAGACATACAACTAAGATGTGTAACTGTATTTAAGACATCACAACTCAATAAAGTGCAAAAGATATCAACCATGATAAGTGATAACACTAACAGTAGACAGTAATAGATATCAGTAATATCAGATAACAACATTACATAGACACACTGTGAGCTTACATTTCTAGACTGTCAGTGTTTCATAAAGTCCTTGAGGTATGTTGCTGGAGTGAATGAGATCGGCATGTGTGTGTGTTTGGTTGGCTAATTTCCGTATCATAACATAAGTAATATCAATGGCATTGTGTGTGTCTGGCTTATTTATGATGCAACAAATAACTGAACTAATGTAATGAAATGCCATGTAAAGATACAGTTTTACATAATTATGGAAATATTGGCATATGTAGCGGGCCCTGATGGTTTCAATGCGGTCAGTTTTAACCAGAGTGATTAACCACGTAAGAACCGATCATTGTGCAGGCTGTGTAAGGTAGTTACAATTAGTATATATACAGTATGAATATACTGTACTAATTTATGAATGGATATCTGAATTTGGCTCTCTCTTTTATACAAATACACGCCTTAATAACCCTATGTATCTATCCGCACACACATACACACACACACACACACACACACACACACACTCACAGACACACACACTGCCTCATAGAGACTTTCACTCTGACCCCCCTCTGTCTTATAAACACACACACACACACTGTTGCTGGGGCAGGTGTGTTGCGTGTAACTCCAGTAGTGTCTCCTTGTTCCTCTAAACCAGTGTTTATCAAACCTTTTCAGATCGAGGACCACTTTGTCCAAAAAATATTTTTTCAGGGACCACCAACCCTCGGCCCTGTCTCCAAGTCAGCCCTCTATCACCTTTTAACCAAAGCAGTGGGCTTGCATAGGCATTTATAGTAGTGCTGTCAAACGATTAAAAAAATTAATCTGATTAATCACAAAATTTTTCAAAGATTAATCGTGATTAATCACTTTTAATCGCAACTCATTTCCTCCAGTAAGAATTTGGATGCTAGGGTATATTGGATCCTTATTTTGCCCTGTAAAGGCCCTGATACTAAATAGTTGGTTTTGTTCGTCTCAAATGGGGCAATTCACACCTGTCCCCTACCCCGGAGGATTCCCCAAACATGTTGTTGGACAGTCAGGAGCTAGGCCATAATCTTTGTATAGTTTGACTTGATAACTGATCCATTTTCTATCTGAAATTGAACATAATACATGCCATGAAAGTGGAACCATATCCATCAGGATTAATCTGAGTTAATTTTTTAAATCCGAGTTAAATTTTTTGGATTAATCACGTGATTAATCAGTTAATTTTGCCAGCACTAATTTATAGGCATTTTAATATGAAGATAGAGAGAGAGAGAGAGAGAGAGAGAGAGAGAGAGAGAGAGAGAGAGAGAGAGAGTCACAAAGATATTTACGTCATGCCAGAGTACTACCTGCGGGTAGGCTGCGGCACAATACAGACTTAAAGGGGATGTTCGGTTTTTAGCATGTTAAGCCCATTTTTTTCAGTGTCTACGATGAAATAGAATCATCAATGCAAACTTGTGATGGTTGGCTATGGATATTTGGGTCATTTAGAATCCCCCCATCTGCTTCTGAATGGCTTGCTATGTGCATGTCTGATAATGTCCTTAAAACAACATTCTAGCCACATATCAGAGACAGGACCAATTGTGAAAATTTCGGTGTTGATGATTCATGATGATTTCATCCTACAGTAGATGAACTTCCCCTTTAAGTTTGCTCCCTGCAGGTCATTGAGCTTTGAGCTGGCAAATGATTCACTGTTTATGAAAAGGATTTCGCCTCTGAATGTGAAAGACTAGACTGGACATCTCCTGTGTTATGAGAATTATTCTACAGATATAGCAACATACCTCCTGCCTCTCAAGCAATCAGGTATAAAACAACCACAATGTGGAACCACGCATCATTTCCAGCTTTGGAACTTTGAGCATGGGCAAAGCCGCTGTTTCATGGATCCCAGCCCCAGTGTTCAATATGGCGTTGACTATGTGTTGGCATTATTTATTACAGTTATATAATGCCTCCATGATTCTCACAGTAAAGACTGCCACCTACTGGTTATAGTCCCACATTGAGCTTGCTGATGGGGGTCCAATAGACACACCTTAAGGGTGGAGCCAATAGAATTCCAACTGCCTCTGGAATGCTTGTTTACCAATCACATTTCAGAGGAAAATTTTCTGTCTGGATGACCTAACAAGAACTCAAGGCTCTAAGAGGTTTTTGGTATCGAGGGAGGATTTACATAAAACAAATTTGACATACAGTACACTTTGTATTTTGTTGAGTTGACAGTGTTCCTACCCTAAGGACAGAACTGTATCACAGATGTCTGTTAAAGTAAACAAAATTATTTTAATCTTTGAAAAGGGAAATGCTAGTGAATAGATGGTCATTATCTTTGCATCTATGGCAGAGTTGATGAAATCTTAAAAAATACGAATGAAAATGCAGACATTAAATGTCAGTAAGAGCCCTGTGCTGAGAGCATACAGACAGCTTGTTACAGAGTTATAGACTGGAGACCTGTAGTCATTCGAGGGTGCAGTGGTGTCGAGTGAGTGCAGTTTCACTTCTTTCTGTAGGCAAAATGTTCCCATTTCTTCTGCAATAATAATACGTTTCATAATCCTTGGGTGACCATATTTCTGAATTACTTTGCACGTATTTTGCATCATTCACACACCCATCACAAGAGTACTAAAATAATGTAAGTTACTGAAATCAAAGCAGTCGCTGTGACTGTGGTGTCACTTCTGCATTCCGATTGCTTTCTGCATTATTGCAGGAGTCGCATTCATCTTCCGAGTTCTGAACTGTTGGGACCTCTTTGAATGTCATGAATGTCATTTCAAGCCAAAGACATGGCTAAAGGTCTGGACCTTGTTGTTCTCATAGGCGAGGATACCAGTACTGCTGTGACTAGAGGCAGAGTTGTTAGACTGGTTCTCACATGTTTACTCAGCAGATCAAGGTGCTGGATATTGTTATGATAGTGCAGCACTGCCTCCCCACACCACCAGATGGCAGCAGTGAGACACCTTATTGACATCAGGCACACACACACACACACACACACACACACACACACACACACACACACACACACACACACACACACAAAAAAAAAAAAAAACGGAGCAGACAGACATGCATACATCCGCAGCATCGATAACCCGATACACACTACACTATCAACACACACTGCACTTCCCACAAGACCCCAATATCATCAAGTACATCACATGCGCACATCAGGCAAACCACAGTGCCTAATAAAAAGGAGCATATTGTACTTTCCCCAGGGGCCTAATATCTTCAATAAAAACAATGAATAGCAGCCAATATTGCGATGTCATAAATAAGTAGGCCCACAAGTTACTATGTAGTCAATTGTACTCTCCGCCTAGTGTCATACTGTACATTACATATGAGTTAAAAGAAGAAAGCTCATTGCATACATAGCACACATTCATATAAAACACAGTAAAGAGTAAAAAGTATACTGCACTTCCCCAAGGCCTACTGTCATAAAGGAAAATACTATGCAGTGCTACAGATATTCTTCAAGTCTTACCTCTGCCCACATCTAATTGAATTGTGTAATTGCCATAATAAATGAGTTTTTGGCTCTGTTTGTCCTGACATTGGGGTATCTGTATCTACGCCCAGATGGGAGTGGCTTGAATTCCCCTGAAAGTAGATGGGCTACATCCATGCAAACCTTGTCTGCCTTCTAAAAGCAAGTTAGTTGGAGGGCTGTTTGAGTGTTAGAAGTTGTGTTCCTCTGGTGCTCTTCGGTTAAAGGAATAGGCCACCCCAAAACGAAATTTAGTCTCTTACCATATTCCCCTGTGTTGGATAAGTGACCAAAAGTGTTTTTCCTTCAGACCTGTGTTTCTCCGTATCTGCTGAAAAGTTACCGTAGTACTTTCTTTCTGGGGTTTTCAGGTGCTGTGATGACTTTACGCCTATCAGCGGTGCTTTGCCTGTGCTTTCGCCTGAATATAGTCCCAAGACTTTGTCACTCCTAGGCAAACCCTTTGTGATAATGGCATTGGCATTTGTACTCGGTTTGAATGTACAGGTGAAACAACGAAATTAGGGAAAATCTTGAGTTCATTTATGACTATTTTGAGAACGACAGGCTAAATGGAAACTCCAAATTACGGCGCTCTATGCTAAGCTAAGCTAACGCTGCGCTTCTGGATACGGAGAAGCACAGGTCTGAAGGAAAAACACTTTTGGTCACTTATCCAACACAGGGGAATATGGTAGGAGACTAAATTTCGTTTTGGGGTGGCCTATTCCTTTAAGAGATCCCAGATATTCAAAAAATAGAAAGTATTCCTTCTGTTAATCTGGTCAGATAAATTGATTCAATGTTCAAATGTACAAAAAAATTTCTCTCTTTGAGGTGTATGTAAGCATGGTTTCAACTGTGAACATGGTTTGAGATTTTTGAACTTACGCTTTAAGACAAAAACTGTAAGTCAATGCTGATATTTTGCAGTAAACGGTCAGTCTATTTTTCTGTAACTGTCATAATATTGTGCAGTAATATTGTCGATGTAACTATCTCTGTCACCATCACTCGCTCATGTGCTGGCAGAAGAGTCTGTACCCTCTGGGTTTAGAGTAAGATCCCTTCTGGAGGCGACCGGTCATATCAGCAGACAGGCGGCTCAGAAATTCCTGGCACTTTTTCCTGGAAGTCTCCTCATTGTGGTACAAGTAGTGGTTAAAAAGTTCACCGATGTCTTTCTGAAATACAGTATATATCAATATACAGTACAATATTGTTAAAATTATGTAAAACTGAGTAAATACACATCCTTAACACTTTGGTTGCCAGGTGTTTTTAACAAGCTTTGGCCCAGAGTGCCAGCAATCCAGGCCACTGTTGCCTATTTTTATAGAGCCACAGCGTATTCTGTGTTATAGCTATGGACACATACTATGGGTCATTTGAAAGGTAAGACTCTGAGCTCTCAGTGGGTGAAAACCGCTAAACAGTGGGTAGTTTTCATCAAAATCCTTGTTTTTTTCTAGAAAAGGAGATATCACCGACATATTCGGCACTCTGACAAGTCCTCTTGCATGCGCGTCACGGCCTGTCACTCACTCCACTCGGCCCTGAGACTGCCACCTAGTGACGAACCCGCGAAAGGACAACATGACATGACGTGCATTATTTGACATAAATGCTGCAATAGTAATCAAATGCTGCCTTGTGATGTGAAAATGTCCAGACAAAATGTGCAGATCGTGAGTTTTTATGAGTTTCCGATCGTAATTTATTTCAGTTCTATTTATCACAGAGTTCCAAAAATCATATATAACCTGTGTGAGGGTTTCTATTTTCGTAAATTAAAAAAAAAAGGCAAAAATGTAACATTACGTTTTTGGCACTCAACGCATGACAAGTAATAACGGCATATAACGTTTCTGGCATTCAAAGTGTTAATAAGAAACATCCCAGCATGAGAATCATTTAGTTTCTCTTTTGTTTAATTTACGTGATATTAAAACTGTGCTAATTCTTTCAGGAACTGACAATATCCTTACATTTGAAATAACGACAGGCAATAAATCACAATTATAAACGCCATCATCCTTTAAGCCAAGGTGTGGAGCCCAGTCATTTAAGATCATTGATTATCATATACTGTATAGCAAAACAAAGGACTTTACTGCAGAGAGAAGAAATGGTCACAGAGAAACCATCCCTAAACTCTCTCACAGAAAATGTTGATCTATTAACACAGACTAAAGCATAGTACAGCGTAAACCAAAGTGTAGGCCTATTCATGTTCTTCCTTCCAGTTTTAAAAATCAGGTTCAAAGGAGAGGTTTAGACCAGGAGTTCTCAAACTTTTTTGGGACGGGGACCCCTCATGGAGCCAATTTTTTTGACCTTATCAGACTGATTGCTTTATTATCAGACTGATTGACTGAAACTGTATGCACTGCCACTCCCTCTACCACTTACATTATGATACATTTTCACTGATTAAAAGCCATATGCAGCAGCTGTATGGAGTAATACAGAATTTGTGCTAGACGCCAGTCAACCTGCAATTCCAATTGCAAATCCACTAGGGGAGATCGCGAGTCAGTGGAAAATCAATGGGCGCCTAATTTTCACATATTTAGGGACAACATATCACAGATTGCATTTTATTTTAATCAACTTTGACATGCATTTCAATTAAAAATTACATTTATTAATACATATGACCATTACGTTTTTCATCTGCAAGCAGTTTTTCCCCCTGACTGACTAGCATTCTGCTATTGCCTTATCTGAAGTCTGCTGGTTTTGTAGCTAAGGGCTGCTGCTCATAGTGTTTCTACTGCTCCTGCCAGTCCTTCCGGAAACTCTCCATCATCACCTCAAACCTCTTATCTTTCACGCTTTCTTCATATTTCCTCTTGACATCCTCGACCTCCTGGCTCTTTGTTTGACCTTTGACTCTTTAAACCTTCAATATCTGGTCACTTATTGGTTGCTACAAAAACTGAATCCGCTTAGCCCGTCCAATGACTCCCTGTCCAGATAGAATGATGTGATTGGCTAATCACGATGTCTGAATACAACCTAGAGCGTTGGGAAAGACTTCTAGATGGAAAGATGACTCTTAAGACCATGCAGCAATCTTTTTGACAAGCATTTAAGGAAATGAAAACATTGAACAGCATCGGTCTAGTAATAGTGAGAGCCGTGATGGCTCTGGTAATATTAAGTGCCAATGGCTGTCTATAGGCTGCAAAAGACACAGATAAAACTGATTTAGTCCTGTTTAGATTTCCCAAAATATTCATTCAGTGTCAGCAAAGAAAACGGAAGTAAACTTGATTCTCCATTCAAGACGTATTCCCCTCTTATACCTTCATGTTTTTTCTGTTGTAGGCTAATAAATTGTGTTTATATCTTCCTGGACATCAAAAATGATTTTCCGATTGTTAGAATTGATGTTGTGCCTTTGATGAAATGCTGGAACGAGCACTGCATTTCCTATTGCGTATTGTGACCATAGCATTTCAGGAATGCGTGACTGACGAATGACCAGGTTTGTCCCAGTCAGTAGCGGACCTTTTTTCTGCATCTGTATAATAGCATATGTCTCACTTTGCGCCAGACCAAAGCTGTTTTTTCACCGTCACGCCTGCAAAGGAGTAAAGTCATCTCCTATTGAATGACACAGTGCGCCATGTGCATGATAGGGCCCTCAGAGTAACTAGTGTTAAAAAATAAGACAGCAGAAATTCTAAGGATCAAAATACCAAATTTCTCTCTCTTTTTTAATAAAAATACAAAATACAATCATTTTCAATCAATTTAACATATTCAACAAAACATTCATAGTATCCAGTGTTTAAAAAATAAGGCAGCAGAATGGTCAAGGATTCATGATCACATTTCATTACATGTACAGTACAAGCCCAAGCTGCTGTGTACACCCTGAGAGACCCTAAGGGTTAGTTAATGTGTATGTATCATTGTCCATGTACTTGAACTTTATGCTGGTGAAAGTGTTTCCTCATTAGTACCAAAAACAAAACAAAAACAAACAAAAGAAACACCAACCTCATACAGTAGGTCACATTATCCATCATTCTTTAGACGTACATACTTCAGGCAACAGTGTTTGTTTTAAATGGAGGCATAGATTTTAACAGGCTGCTTTGCTTACCCAAGTTGGTTTGCATGTGTTGGCAAGTTAATTTCAACAAATTTTAAACAATCTGTCTATCGTTGGGGTGAGACATGGTAGTTCCAGTGAATACCAAGATTTGCAGTTTTCACCAAAACATGATGGAAGTGTCTAGAGCAGCAGGGGGCAATGAGTGCTTATTTTAATAATAACCTTTGCATGTATCATTTGACATCAGTTGGATGTAAAGTTTGAGATTTATGCATGGAATACACACACACAGACACCTCTAACTTTGTTACGTGGTAGACTGGCAGTTTACAATAGAAAAGCACCATTATGATACACATTTAACTTCACATTGTCAGTTGCAAATTCACAATCAGTGAAACTGCAGTACATAGTACATTAAGCACTAAGCAGCTGCCATAACCAACGAAACCATGAATCATAAGGCATTCTCCACTAAAACAAAACAAAACAAACAAAAAACTAGAAAAGCGCTCAGAGAGCGCAGACCTCCGCTAAGACACTGATGGTGTTCTGGATCACCGATCGCCACCAAAATCTAAGCAGTTCTTACTTGTCCCAAAACAAACGTTGTCTGAAAATTTCATCCAAATCTGTGTAGTAGTTTTCAAGTTATCTTGTACACAGACACACACACAGACACATTCACACACAGACACACACAAATGTACCTCAACACTTAGACTTTGGGAAGCATTACAAAAACCCAGAGCAATGACAATGATGAGGTACTGTATAACCATGATGAATGTCATCAATGTTGATTGTTTGTTTTGTTTGTTTGTTTATAACAGTCAAGTCACCGTTATGTAGATTGGAAAAAAAATTGGAATGCATTCATAACTCTCCCAAACTAAACCAAACATAGCAAAATTCATGTACATTGCCATACAAATAACACACTCCAATCTTGAGGCCATTGACTGCACACACAGAAAACTCACAACCATCCATCCATTCCACCTTAATAACACGGGTATTCAATCAGTATACCTATATAGCGAGATGGGAGCTCGATGAGGTGGTCAGAGTGTTATAGGCTACAAGGCAAGGGTCCAGCAGCTGGCTCAAGTCATTAGCCAAGTCCAAGATTATAAAAATGCTCCCTTTAGCTTTTGGATAAGCTGATGCAACAACATCATAAAAATGAAAACCCGAATGACTTGAAACAGCCTTGGCTCAGGCTAGTCCGTTAGAATCAGCTCTATTCACACCCCACTACTCGTTGTTGGGCCCTGGTGGGTTTAGTAGAGTCACAACTTCATCCGATTGGGGAACTGCATTATTCACAACTTGTCTGACTTCGGCCGATGGGGGATCTGCCACTTGCCTGACTTCGGCCAGTAGGGGATCTGCCTCTTGCCTGACTTCGGCCAGTGGGGGATCTCCCTCTTGCCCAACTTGGGCCGGTGGGGGATCTGTATTATTTGCCACTGGCCTAGGTCCTCTGTACCGTACTACCATATCTCTATGCATAGCATCTTCTGTTCTGTTGCGCCGTACCTGTATGCATAGCATCATGAGTCCATTACCATCAGCCAACTAGTCTCAACACATTGAACTTGAAAGAGAGGCCTACCGTATACTCACCCAAATAAGCTGCCACCGCTATTGCTACCACAATTGCCAGGATGACTCCAAGTACAATTCTCACTGTTCCTGTAAAGTAATTACTCGTAAGTAAAGAGCTTTGGCAGTGTAATGTGGGTGCTTTACAGAACCATGGTTTGAGTTCATTTATAATTCATCACTAATTACCTCAGAAGGTTCACTTACTTTTGCACCCAACGGGAATGTTTTATCCATGTTTTCATACTAATTTATTTTGCATATTGTGTTTGTCTCGAGTTCAATGGTGTTTTTTGCCCCTAACCACACCTTACAGGCAGCACAGCCTAAAAGGCACTACCTTAACCCTATTCCTAACCCTAAGCCCCCAACCCTCATCCTAACCCTAAACTGAGGGGAGTAGTGCCTTGAAGGGCAAAAAATGCCAAAGACCGTTCTGACTTAGATGAAAGTCAAATCATATTTTACAACCAACTAAAAGTGCATAAAGCTACGCAATTGCAAAGGGTTCCCATAATTTCTAACAACATTGTCCACATTGAAGATAGAATGTGTGAGTTCTTGTAAAAGGTGGAGCTGGGTGGCTATTCACAGTAATAACATTTGTTTTCTATCAGCATTTATGCATAAGCGACATACAGAAACCGTTGACATGCTCTGTTCTCTGCCTTGTAGTTGTTCCTGATTGGAAGACGACTCTACTCTATTGTATGCTGCAAGACACACAGGAGGTGGGCAACCTTAACCTTAACCACTTTCTCTATCACTCTCTCTTTCTGGGTCTAGCTGGGTTTCGCTGGCACAACAAAGGGTTAGTGTGATATTTCACCCAATTGGTGTGTTTAATAAGGTCGTGTTTCTATTTAATGCAAAAAAAATCTTTATCCTGAACTTTTCTTCCATCCCAAGGAGGTGAGCACAGGTGGGGGTGTTATATTATTTTAAAACACTCCTAGGTTATGAGTAAATTCCATTTCTTCTGCTAGTAGGCAGTGATGGTCGTGCAAGGATGCACATTTAACTCAGAACATGTACAGTAATTTATCAATCATCACTTCTACGTACAATGAGAAGAGTACAATGAGAAGAAAGCATTTAAATTTTAGTTTAATCCTACTTTAATCCCACCTACTTGTATTTGAAAAAGGTATTACTGTACCTGATGACCCCAAGCCTGGTTCAGCTGTTCCATCTAGCACTGAATGGGAGAAAATGCAGCATAACTTTGGTCATTATACAACCTTACAACCTGACAACTTGAAAGTTAAACTAAGTAACTGTACTTAAAACAAGCAAGGGGTACACCACACACTAGCTTCTAGGTGAGTGTAGTATTGTTCTCAGTGGAGGCACCGCGCTACTAAAATTATAATTCTGTACATTTGTTATTACGCCATTTCCAGTTTACTTGTATGGTATCAGTGCCATTGTGTCTAGTGTAACTCTTTAGTAGCCTTGTTGTGCCGGGTTGTGTAGAACCCGTTAGAAAGGGGTTACATTATACAAGTGTTATTGACAGGTTTCATTGGAGTAAATGTTTGCAACTATCAACTCATGCATGGTTGTTTCGTTTATTTTATCATCTATTTCTCTGGTGACAGTTTTCTCCTCTGCCTGATTAGGCACATTTTTTAACCATTGACTAATTTTAGCAAACATTTAGGTCTGGTTGTTACAAAGCTCATACTGTACCTCACACCCATCTTCTCTTCATGCCTCTCACCTCCTCCTTCCTATTGCTTTACCTCTCCTTCACTAATTCTTACTTTACTTGAACTTGAACTCTGTGCAATATGGCCCCACATCGTAATCCAAACAAAATGCTTACCCATTTTCTAATAATGGACTGAATGAGTGAAGTATTTCAATACAACATTTCAAATTGAGTGTAAAGCGTAGTTTGGCACAACACTGTGAATGGATTGGCTACTAATGTTTCAGCTTCAGAAATCATGCTTGAACAGTCACAGTTTGTATTTGAGCATTGAGATTTTAATGTTAGTGGCCTGGATTTATTCGGTGATTGAAAGGTTGTTGACCAACATCTTCTAACCTTTCTGAATCTTCCCAACGTAAAAAAACATGATAGCTAATAACGATATTATAAACTATAACCATGTCTTAGCCTACAGTCACGCTAGCTGCAAGTCAAAGCTACTCAGGTTGCCGAGCTGTGGCTAAGGAGGCGTAAACTGTCAGGGCTAATTCTCTGTTCAAGGAAACCTATAAAGTTGGACCAAAATGTCTTGCATCTGCAGTATTGACTAGTGTTGAGTAGCTTGAGCAATAGAGTTCTTGTTGAAATTGACTGAAGTTGCCATTTAAGAAACTTTAAAGTGGGGGACTTGGAAAACAAATGACCAACCAGGTCAAAAGGTACTTACCTGGGGCAGGTGTTCCATTTTGTACTGAAATAGGAAGAAATAAAAGTTAAGCAAATATCCAAAATGCGACCCTCCACCCATAAGATATAAAAGTCGCAAACTTTGATTTTTGGGATATCTTTCATGGAATGTAGCTGTATTCATAGCTGTTATTTCAGCCATTACTAATGCTAGTAATATTATCACCCGATGGAATGGATTGCTGTTGTCTGATTGGCTGACAGGGTGTCTGTTATCTATAAGAGATAATGTATTGTCTGCCAGTAATTATACAACAATATTTCCCAAGAGGTAGAACGACGGCACAGCCAGAGTTTTTATCCTTTGAGGGGTTTTTATGGGGATTGACAAACTAAATGAATGTTCAATTTCTGTTTGAATTGGGTGCAAGGTACTAATAAAATATCTTACTTCACTCAGCTAGGCAATTATTCTTGACCAACTAAATTTGCAAGCTTCTACATCCTGTAGAAGAATACGTTCCACACCTACCTTTTACAGTCAGAAGATAAGACTTTGTTGTGTCTTGGTTGTTTACTGCACATTTATAAAGCCCAGATAAATCTGTCTGAAGAGCAGGAATAGTTAAAGAAAACGTGTCACAGTCCAGCACCACGGATTGTGACCGCGTCTGTGGTGAATCCTCTTCACACGATGCAATGACTGTGCCATTTAATGACCACTGAACAATGTCCACAGCTACATTTGGGATTTCTGCTGAAAGAGTGATGGGTTGTCCCTCCATCCCATTGACATGAATAGAACCTGTACAATATGAATACATTGAACATTTTTATACTTTTTATACAGTATACCATTGTAAAACATCCACAAGCTACAGACAAGGCCAAAACATTTCTCTTAAAAAATCATTGCAATTACAAATGTTTTTTTTCCCTTGAAAAAAGTAACTATTTATTCAAATACAGTATAATGGACCACTTAATTGTGAGGAAGCACGCTTCAGTAGGGTGGCCTGACCATACGTCCGGATTTCGTCCTGACAACCAGATTTTCAAGCCCAATGTCCGGACCAAGAAATAGTGTCCTCATTTTTAGGCGTTTTTCCAAATTTCAGACACTTGCTTCATGCAATAGTGGACAATGTTTTTGAGAAGTGGTACGGAAAACAATGCGTTCTTTGCGGCTACCGATTCTGCATTCCAAGCACAACATTGAACATTACAGAGGCACTTTTATGCGCGCACTATAGCACTGTTGTGGACGGATGCATTGTTTTCTAATGCTTGCAGTCTGTTTTCAATGGAGGAATGTTGAAATGGTGAAAGAGTGGTCTGCTAAGAAGATGAGTACTTTACTGTCCTATTGGGGGGAAAGGAAACTTGTCATTGTTTCATTGTATTGTGTCTGCAATATCACATATACTGCTAAAAAAAAGGAACAGTGCTTTACTGGTTATAGCGTGACGTCAATTGAATCTATCTGATAATGATCTGGGGCTGTATGCAGTTTACCAGGAATGCAAAAACGCCACCAAAACCTGTGTTAAAATATATATGCACTTTTTTTCTGGTTCAGTTTAATTTGTGTACTTCCTCTCTTTGTACATGTAAATGTGCTCTCAAAAGTGCAATAAAACGATGCAAAGATACTTTATTATTTCACCGCAAATCTTGTTACCATTTCATTTATGGCTTGTGATAAGCACTCCCAGTCGCACAGCAGAGTACAGCACGCAGCACAGATTAAGCCCACATGTCACTCATCAACCAATCACCGATGTAAATGCATGATGTGCATGAGAGATGACGTCAACCATAGCAACGCAGCTTTTATTTTAGCCTAAGAGTTGCCTTTTATCCTAGCTTTTATCCTATGTCCCAGAGGCATTGTGCATTACTTTTAAGAAATAACTGCTACATAAAAACTTTAGTGCAGTTTAGGAGTACTCCTAAAGTTAAGATAAGAATCTTTGAGAATACGGCCCCTGGGTAGTAAAGTAGCAGAGGTTGTGGTTAATCACGTTCAGTTGTATTGGTCTTGATCAGAGGAAGACACTACTTAAGGAAATGTACTCTATTACTTACCTAGAAATCTAGACGTACCCTAGCGGCTGCAAATTAATTTGCTCAGCCTTTACGCAAGTAGCAAGTCATAGGGAATTTGATTGGATGACGCCATTGGCATCGTTCAGATTGGCATTGTAGCACTGCCACATAAGTATTTTTAGGAGTCACTTTCAATTATGCTAAATATGTAAATTGTGTATTTTTACAGGCAATTTAGTGTACTCCATATTTTCTGTTCCATCCATATTTGTCTGTAGCCCTACGTGTGAATTGTTATTTTGTATGTATGCTTGTATTTACGTTTGATGCGGACATTCTCAGCTGATCGCAAACATCAGCTGTCAGTCAAAGCTGTCAGCTGACGCGCCAAGTTTGACTGGAGATAAAAAGTCCGGAAATACGTTTGAATGAGGCGAACGAAAGTCAAGGGAGACTGCGAGGGACCTGGCTTGTCTGTCGTCTAAACACGCTGAAATAGCGAAAGGTGGCCACCTAAGAGATTCACCAATGTGCGGGATCGATAGTGAGAAGTCTTAACTGACGACCGCATTCTGGTGAGAAGGATCCTTTCTTTTTTGTTGTTGCTGGGCTTTGTTTGGAAGGCTTTGTCTATTTTTCCTTTTTGCTATTGGGACTTGGGATTTCTATTTTTTGCATGGGATCTCTGGATTATTACAGACTGTGCAGTATTTTTTCCTGTTCGTGCACACAGCGGAGTTTTGTGTTTGGAGAGACGGTATCGCGCTAGAGGCGCGCAGAGCGGGCGCGTGCGGCTTCCAATACGCATGGATGTGGGACACTAAATGTTTTCTTTTGTGTGTGGACTGAATATGTTTGAGAATGTGAATGTTTGTGAGAGGTTGTTGGCGTGAAAATACATGTGAAATTACCGTCATATCAGTCGTGTTTGCTTTGTATTCTTGAAATATTATATGAAACATAAGCTAAAAGTATGATCAATCAAAGCCCGTTTTAATGGTAATGGTCATATAAAAATCTGATTGTTACAGCATCCCAAATCCGATTTTTTGCATATGCAGATTGTATCTACAATTGATTTTGGGTGGTCTGAACAGCAGAAAACCACATGAATTCTGAATCTGTTACACCCCACTTACCTATGTGGTGTCAATTGCGATTCACATTGGATATGCTGCGATCTGAACAGCTTAGCCACATGGCTAAGATTTCACCGTGTCACTTGCATCATTTGTCACGTGACACAAACATCAACACGTGGAATGCAGATGGACAGAAGTGAGAGATTAATGTTAACTTTCCTTTTAAAAAACGGTATCGTTTGCTATAACAACGTGTCAGTGCGTGTTATGGATTTGCCGCAAGTTGCATATGACCTGGAGTTTACCTCGCGTGTGGAAAGTAATGTCAGTGAAAGTTCTCATCCATGCACCAGCAGTGTTGGGAGTAACGAGTTACAAAAGTAACTAATTACTGTAATGCATTGCTTTTTGTGGTAACTTGGTAATGTAAGGCATTACAGAAAAACAATTGGTAATATTTAACTCGATACAATTGTCAGTAACTTAAGTTACAATGCATTTTTAACTTGGAATGAAGTGATGTTTTTTTTCCTTTATACAAATTCGCCAAAAATCACTGAGAGGTCAGCAAAGGTAAAATGTCTGTTGTGCCGGAATTAATCGTAGAACTTTACAGTCTCCGCTTGTCATTCTCAACATTGATAACGAATTAGTGAAGGTCATAGGCTACCGGAGGGCAGTAGTAGTGTACAGTAGTGTAACGCTGTACATTTCCAAAACACTAATATTGTAATGTAAGGGATTCCTTTAAAATGTCAGTAACAAGTAATAAATAATGCATTACAGCTTTGTAGTAACTTGCCCAACACTGCTATCAGCTGTGCTGCACTGCATTGATGCACTAAAATACAGATGAGTAACGCTATTCTTCCATCTCTGATATTTCCTTGTTACTTGTAGCTGTGTGCTACGACCCCACTTAACCATCTGAGAGAGAAACAACCTACATTCTACCCTCCGCGATTTTGTTTATTATTTGTGGGCATGATGTGTTAGGGTACCATAGTAACCCACGTGGATATGACAGGTGATTAGCGGACATGGATATTGGATATGAGCACTTTAACAAGCAATGTGAATGCAGTCGATAGAGAGATCAGATGTTGATCAGATATGCAAAATATCGGATTTGGACTGCATTCTGCACATAGCTTATATGTTTAGGGCGGGCTTCGCCGAACACCACGGTCTTTTGAATTGGTGTTTACATCTTGTTCGTTCGTCCAATTGGCCATAGGCTATCCTGTTGCGTCCAGAGGTAGTTTGAAAGATAACAGCCTTATTCCACCCACGATTGAGTTCAGTCTATCTCTCGATGCTTGACTACAGTTGTATATATTTCAAAGATATAGGATGGCCTGCCAGGCTACTCATAAGTAAGTTTTTCATGTATCTGTACTTCACGTTAAGTATATATTTTCTTGTAAAGGTATGACTTTTACTATACTTTTACTATATTTTGAATTTGTGACGATGTGCCCCCACAGCATAGGGTCCTTAACCACTATTCTACCACCGCCCCCAGCAGATGATCAAATCAGGCTAGTACTAGCCTACTCTGAGTGACTGAAGCTTTGTGTTTAGTCTTTTAAGTATTGTCATCAGTCAATTGTGGAATTATGGAATTATGGATTTTTTCTTTCTGATTTTTCCAGCCTCTGCGACCCAGAACACATAGTTTTGTGGCAGGCTATCACTATTGCCCTGTCTTAAAGCAAATTGTTCTTAAATGAAAGCCACAACATGAGACAAGCTCTGGGTTCTGTTCACCTGATATATGGAAAGCAAGACTGCATTTGCTGAAGAGGAAAGTCAGCAACCCAATTACTTTGTCAAGGACCTACAGAAGCTACCAAGAAAAACTAATAGATTATAATACATGATTGGTTGGATAGATTTGCAGGTGGTATGGTAAATGAAAGATTTGCAAACTCACATCTGTCAATGTTGAAGACAGAATTTTTTTAAAAAGCAAGAAGAGAAAAATTAACAAACTACTACAGTTTTTGGTGTGTGTACCGAATCGAACTAAATGTTTCGTTTGAATTGCCGCCAATTAATAAAATTACGTTTGTTAATAAACATGCAAAACAGTGCCGATAAGATAAGTTCAATAGGGATATATAAAATCTAATTATCTACAAAATAAAACAAAAGACTTACCATGTTTTTGCTCCCAAGAAATTTCACAAATAACATTGTCTTTGAAAGTTTGGCCAAACCCACAAGCTTCATGTGAAGAACAGACAGGTTTCAGCGACTTAATTGGAACACAATCCATAATTCCATGCACTGAAAAAAAAATAGATTTCAAGTAAATTTCATCTGCATTTACAGTAATTCAGATGTTCAGTTTTTATTCATGTGAAAGCTAATATTCTGATATAAGAACTTACCTTGTTGACATTCATATTTGAGAGTCTTGTCACTAAATGCAGTGGTATTTGATTCCCACCTACATTCCTCAGGACTGGAACATTTCAGGTCACCTTCATAACAATATATGTCTGGAATGAAATGAATAAAAATCAAGGCTGAGAACCAAGATGGCACAAGTGACATTTCACCAACTTTACTGGAGAGCCAAAAACGTTATTAACAAGAAAAGCACTCATAGAATGCAGACCTTTGCCAAGGCAATAAAGTCAGACAAAATATAAATTAGGCTACAGATGGTGTTCCGGATCACCGGTCACTACCAAAATGTAATGGGGTTCTTTAGGCTAAGACATCCATCTGTAACTTTTGCGTCATAACAGACAAATTCTTTCATTTCTAGCCTGACAAGCCAGACTATCACAAAATGTATAGTCTGGTCACGAATGATAGACCCTCACTCGTGGCCAGTGAGGGCCAAGGATGAGCCCTCACTTGGCCCTCACTGGCTAAACAACGTACCGGCTGAGTAAATTCAATTCACTACTGCTAGAGTGCGTCTAGAGTTCTAGGCTAGTACATTTCTCAGAATTGAATTGAAATTCTTAAAATACTTGTTCAATATTCACAGCATCTTCACTTTTGCACATAAAAAACAGTTTCTCATTTGTTTCAGCAAGTTGAAAATTGCAAAATATTGTATACAATTCTCTGTTGAATAGTCTCACACCCCATAACATCTAAGCATTGGTTTGTCGTATAAGTCTTTACATGCAAAACATGTCATAATATGCCAAGGACAGAAGCATATAGCAAGATAATGCATGTAAGCAAGGTGTAGGAAGACTGAACTGCAATTTCTACAGCACTGTATGTATAGTTTCCCCAGATTTTGCATGTTAAGACTTATACGACGAACCAATGCCTAAATGTTATGGGGTGTGAGACTATTCAACAGATATTTGTACACAATTTTTGCATGGATGGCACAAGTGACACAATGATGAAGATTGAATAAGTAGTTTTGAGAATTTCGATTCTGATCTGAAAAATGTACCAAAGCGACAAAGAAGAATTCATCTACAGCAGCATTCTTTTATAAGCAATTTTACATGTAACAAAAGATGAGCAGCAAGCATAATATTACTCAAATATTTTGTACATTCTTGTAGCTTGTAGACTACAGTAAATACTCAAATTCTATAGGCCAATCATTAATTCAAATTGGTTTATGGCTGTCACCTAACCCACTTAGGTCAAGCGTCAACCCCTTTGCAATTACTGTAGAAGGCCAATAATGAATTAACTAACCATAAGAGAATTTAAGTTGAAAAAGGAGTACAATCTGTAGGCTAAAGCATCAAGTCGACCAACATAAAAGATCATATTAGACAGTCTACTAGTCATAATGCAGTATGATGTTTTGATATAAACAGTGTGTGAAATAATCGATAATATTCGAGGGGGGTCCCCATATCCCGACAGTTCCGAAGAGGGCCTCTCCTCTCACCCTCCCCACTGGCTGTGAGTGTGACACCAGCAAGTGCACCCAGCCGTGCAGGAAGGTGTTTTGTGTAGGGGGGGCTGGGGGCTGGGTCATTTACGCCGTACTCACACTAGGTACAGTTCACCCGTACCGTACCCGAGTACGATTGTCCCCTTCCCCAGGTTTGCACTCACACTGTTCGTACTCAAGCACCATTCAGGCAAGTGTTCCAGAATCTTTGGTCAGGATCGTCTTTTGTTACCATAACAACATCTGCTAATCCAGCGAGTGAACAAAGTTAGCTAACAAGCTAGTTCTAATATCGAGTGAAATAAACATTAGATACTTGTCAGAAAATATTAAAACTACTCAAGTTTTACTCTAAAGTGCAGACTGATCATGCCATTTGAATGTCATGCCATATAGTTAATCATGGTCATAAACGAAGTGAGTTTTTTGATCCTCCCATTTCTATTCAGTCCTGGTTGATATTATGGCAAACGACAGGTCTCCCTACATGGTTTATGCATTGCACGTTCTCCAGTGCTTTGAAAACACGCCAATTAGCAACATAATTTTGCTTAAATAACTTGAAATATTTATTATTTGGAGTCTCGTCACTGACGTCATGTTGAGATCCGTGCTGGAGTACGGTTTGCACTCACATTGCATGCGTACCGTGCCCGAGTCCAGCTGAAGCGTACCCGAGTCCACCTCTTCCAAGCGTACTAGCGTACCGTACCCCGGTAGCCTACGGTACGATGCGATCACACTGGCCAAACAAACCGGACTTCAGGGGTAAAGCATACTCGAGTACGGTACAATTTGCCTAGTGTGAGTGCGCCCTAAATGTGACATCACTCTTTCTCTTTTTTTTTAATAGCTAACATTACAAAAAAGTTTAGCTGTCTCTGCTGTTGAATAGTCATCGGCTGCTGTAGGGTGCGTATTTTAGTGCGATAGTCGGTAGGTAGCCTATAGCCTAATGTTTCAAATATTTTTCCATGAGATGAATCGCAGCACAGTTTTTCTGCTGATTGCACACACCACCAAATGACAAAGCCTACAATAGGCCAATGCCGATGGTTCAGGCATTCTGATACAAATCCCTCTTGGTTATGGCGAAGTGATGTGTGCTTGTTGTATTAGTGTCTCGCTGGCTGCTCAACATCCATTGTCCTTTAGAGACAACACGAAAAGTCAATCAAATATGTTTGTGTTTAGAATCGGACAGAAATCCGAACAAAGTAATTTTACAAGGAACTTTTTGAATAGGCTAAACAGAACCTCCACCTGTTAAAAATTGATTGTTTTCGGTAAGTTTTCTGTTTTTAAGATAAACACAGATAGGCATATAAGAGGAACTCAATTAAAGCGAAGTGACAGTGAGACTGTTATCAATCAGTCAAGGACCCCTGCCTCCCTACTGTACGTCTTCTATCTCCACTTTTTCACTCTCATTTCTTCACTCAACAGATTCTTGACCACCTCATGTCATAGTTACAGTGACACGTCAGTCTTATGACGGTACCTTCAAATAAAGTGTTACCACTTTTTATTTGGCATAATGGTAATAACAAAGGTAATATGTTAAATTAACTATGGTGGTGGTTTACAGTCATAATCACCCTTATTTGTCATCCTTTCATATTGATGAGGGAAGAGGAAATATATTTTTTAAAAGGCACCAAAAAATGCCTACTGTAGGCAAAAGTGCCTACTGTACCTTCATCAAAAGATTCATGTCTTGTACTGGTTTCCCCTTGAGCTGCAAAGGGAAAAAAATACATGCTGATGTGTACTGTGACATGAGTGCAGTAATGAAAAATGGTAAAATAGCAAAGATTCAATATTACTGTGTTTTAAATATCAGCAATATTAGCAAGTTATAGTGTTACCAATCTGTATGTTTAAAAATCTAGGATGTCTGTGATTGTGAAACACATTCATTGTAGTTTTTTACTATAATGCAGTCAATGAGTATCTAATTCAGTCAATGAGTATCTAAAATATCCACGTTTTCAGTCTAGCTTACATATAGAATTTGCTATGTCTACCACCCAAATATATCTATTACATTCAATATGTAAAGAAATAAAAACTTACAAGATGGTTTTGCGTTCCAAGAAATTTCACATTTAACATTATTAGCAAAAGATCGGTTAAAGCCACATTCCTGATGTGAAGAACAAACTGGTTCAAATCTTCTTTTCGGATAGCAGTCCAGCTGGTCATAAACTGAGGGGAAAAGTATTTTCTAAATTTGTTGCATATACTTCAGAGAAAACATGTCAAAAACACCACCAGTCACTTGAACACAAAATTTCACAGTTTCAACAATCTTAAGTATAGTATTTAGAATGACTAAAATGGTTTTAAAAAGGTTTTCAGAGTAGGGTTAAGGGAGCCACAAACCAGTCTGCTTACATGGAGGATCGTAGGCTGACCATAGTTTCCTTTCTAAAAGGTGTTTGACTGTATTAGCCCTAGCCACCACTATGTGCTCCGCTTTTAAAGGCAATGAGAAATTGATCTGTCATTGGTTAATTTGGCATCACACCCATAACACACCCATGATTAATTAGGCATTGTAAGTCAAACCTTTTTGAACTTTGCACTGGCGCGAAGTTCGTTTTCTGTGAAATTAGCAAAATATCGCCAGAACACCCCCAACACATGTTGCATCTCTGGCCTTCATCAAAATAGGGCCCATAGATTTTAAACATGCTTCTGGTGAGAACAATTTATGTGCCATTTATGTGCCATGAGGCTACATAACCTATTTAGCAGACAGAAAATGGGTAACTGTTTTCCGTTACTGTTTAAATGAAGGATAATCAGAATACAGTAACTCTCTTGAAATGTATGGATTGCATAACATTTATGGGCCGGTGTGAAGGCATATTTGGAATCCTATCATACGCAGGGCTGTCATATTCACCTTATTCCGTGGGTAAACATGGGGGCTGCCATGACGATTGTCATTCAACATCCGGTCTAGTAACGCACTGACTTAGCATTGTGACATTTGGTGTTTTAACGGTCTAATATAAGTGGTCTTACTAAGTTGTGCTCACCATATCCTTCAATAAAGTTAGAACAGTTCATTGCCAGATAAAGAAAAATGTTTTCAGCAGCAAAAACGGTGTTTCTACGGCTACAATAAGGAGTTTTGTGGTCATGGTATTTCATGAAAATTACTTTGATTTGAATGAGAGGCAGCGTCTAACGGAAGTTCCAAGACAATCGGAGGGCAAACGCGGAAGAAAAAAAAGACAAAAAGGGGCGGGGCTGCATAAGGTGAATGTGCACATTCAGTAAAGCATCTTTTCTAAAATTAAACACTTACTTGCAGACTTAATTTGCTATGTATTATTCATTTTTACATGCTCTGGACTAGTGGTGGGTCAGAAAAAAGCCAGAAGCATATGGAAAAAAGCTCACTTCACTTGTGCTTAAACAATGAAACAAACATGAACAGAAACTTAAGTTTTTTTCTGCACACAAAATTTGTGAGTGGGACCCTTTCTATCTAACACATTCGCAGGTCATTGATTTTATGCTTAGGCAGCTCAATACAGTGGACGTCTCTGGCAAAGACATTATGAATACCTATTATGATAGGTTTGCTGGACATGCAGGACAAGCTTTCATTTAATTTTTCTTTGACAAAAATGACGACTTCAGTTGCTAATGCTATAATTTGCACAACCTCTGTTCATAGCGCATTTCCTGCCAATATTGAAGCAAATCACTAAGCTTTACTTTTGAGCAGTAGAGGGCAGTAAAGTTTTTAAAAATGACCATACAATAATGGTCTCTTTATTTATATCCTGAGTCCACACACAAACTGTCGAGAGAGCACAGCATTTCCAGCATCCGTAGAATATGGACAGCACACCTAGTTGGAAATCATCAAATTGAAAGCTTCATACCAGTGAAATTTGGAAGACATGCATTGCATGATGTATTGTCCTAAAGTGACATTTATCAGCACTTCTTAATAGAGTACTAATATTATAATAAGCTGCATTTTTTGCCACCATTTCCATTATCAACTCACACACCACCTTGGACGTGCACAACACAGTTTGGGAACCGCTGTCCTATGTAATCAGAAGCTAGGCTCCTGCACATACAGGCCTACTGAACAAGACTCTTTCAATCACAGCACTGCATTGAAGAATGCACAATTCTATCCGACTATCAACACTGTGAGCCTATCCTGGTTGCTAGCAATATTGAATGAAATGATTTCGAACAGCCATAATTTGACTCCATGCAAATTTAATATTCAATTTGATCAAGATCTCTTGCATTATTTAGCTAAATTTCACTCAGAATTTGCAAGTTGATAATTACCAACCCTTTCGTTGGGATGAAAGAAACAACTGTCATTTCATTTTCAGGTATGCAAGTTATTTTCAATCTCCAGAGGAATTGCCTCTGGAATTACAGTTCAATTAATAATATCAAAAGATTACAACTTACTTTCTTTACATTCATATTTGAGAGACTTGTCCGAAAATGTGTGAATGTGTGGATCCCATCCACAGTCCTTAGGAGTGGAGCATATAATTTTACCATTACGACAGTATATTTCTGGAACAAATAAAAACACCAATACTGTATGTAACATGAATAAAATATCAGGTAAAAAGGGTGTACTATATGCAAATTTCTGGAAATTTTCCATGGAAACTTTATTACATCCCGCTTTCATTAAATAGAATAAATAGAATGGCCGCAGAGTGCTGTAGGCAGGAGTAAGAATGAGAATATTTGGTCATTTGGTAATAGCAGCCAAATCTAAATTGGGAAGGCAAAGAAATATTTTCAGTTACTGACAGCACTTGGCAACCTCAAAAAACTGGGTTGTTGACCATGAAATAGACTGCATTTAACAAACTATTAAAAGTGTGGATTTGAAATAAATCTTATAGATGCCATTGATGAAGTCACTTTGGAGGTCTATGCACAATGCATGTAGAGGTGCAGTTTCAGTGCAGTAAATATTGTGCTGTGACTATTTGCATATAGTCTGATTGTTTTTGCCAGGATTGTTTTGCCAGGATTATACTATTTTACGATCTATATCGAAGCCCTGAAATCTTCCATTTCAAACCTGTTTATTCCCGTTATTTCCCATTAATTCCTAGCCTAGAACTCTAGACGTACCCCTAGCGGTAGCGAATTTGAATTTGCACAGTGGATACGTCTAGAGACCCCATAGAAAATCGTTGTATCCTGACTCTGGTGGCGTATAACCAATCACAGCGCGATATGTGTACAAGAAAACATAAGGCGGGCTTAGTACAATGACGACAGCGCCGCTGCTCAAACCATAACGTTAGACAGCAGAGGCTCAACAGGAAGTATGGCTTCAGCGAAGGAACCGCGGCAGTTTGAATCGTCCTTAGCTTTAGTTTTGGGGGAATTGGACTTGTCATTTTCTTTGAAAGTGGAACAAGAAAGTGCACTGAAGTCTTTAGTTCTGAAAAAAAGATGTCTTTGCCGTGTTACCGACGGGCTACAGGAAAAGTTTGATATACCAGCTGGCACCACTGGCCAGAAAGCTAGCCTATTACGTGGAGAGGCAGTTTGAAAGACAACGCAATCACCCGCCCCTCCATTTGAGGCACAGTCTATCAGTAGTCTCCAGACTATACATTCTTATGATATAGTCTGGCGTGTCAGGCTAATTAATTCCCATTAATTTCCATAAATTCCTGTTAATTGGCCCTGACAGTTAACCCATGGGGGTTACATTTAAATTTGATTAAATCCCAGAGGTACAGGAAACTCTCTTACTTGGCCTATGTGTATTTTCCACTAAGAGCCCATTACAGATGTGGCGCCAAAGCAACAGGCCAACAGCAAATTGAATCTGAAAGACAATAACAGCAAAGTGAAGATTAAGTAATATATTTATCAAATAATTACTCAAATAATTACTTTATTTAGAATTATTGCATCAATTCGTTATTGCAGATTATTAAACCAATCTCAATGTATTGTAGGCAAGTAGACTATAAAAGAAGTCCTGAGGTCATATTCACCAACAATCTTTGAACAAAACATTAACCTTGCATTTGAGTCAGTTACATACACTCAATTTCAATATGATTATTCACTTTACTCTGATTGTAATTTGTCATATATTAGGAGAACTCTGATTAAATGTGATAGAGTATCCAATTGGAATTGAATTATTTCAGTCATACTCTGAATATGTAAGGGATAATGATCGACACAGCGTGCACATATAGAAAATAATGCACGGGTTCGAAGTTCAAAAGCCCACGACGCGTAGCGGAGTGGAGCGCAACTTCGTCGAACCCGTGCCATTATTGTTGTTTTCTATATGTGCACGCCGCGGGAGCTCATTATCCCGCTTATACACACTGTCTGCCGCTCATGTGGTTTGACTAACAACATGCCCGTTTTGATGGCTAGGTGGCTAGCTGATGGTTGAAGACAAGCTAGTTGTCAGAACTACTTCTTTCCGCCACAAATCGTCTCAATCAAAACTTACCAAGATAAACTGCCGTTACTAGTTCTAATGTACAGTTGCTAAGCATTGACTGTAAAAATTATGGACAAACCCTGCGTGACGTCACCCATAGAATTTCTTAAAAGGATCCCCGGCTAGTTTGGCATGTTAGCGTTATAAGATTAGTAACAACGTCAATTTTAATTAACGTTACCCCAAAACATTAAAAATACGACGGTTTAAAGAAAATGTTTATTAGAACCTGAAAATCGTTTATTTGGTAAAGTTCTATTACGGTTACGCCTCAATGACTTATGGGTAAATCGTGACATCAAATGGTTGTCCAGCAAAATTCCATGGCTTTACAGGACCAGTTTAGGACGTTATTGCAAAGTGAAATAAATCTTCTGTGAAGTTTGCCGTTTAAACCCACGCCACCATGAATTAAGGAACAACACGGAAGACAGTACACGGTGTTGGAAGATGATCGGAGAGGTGAGGGTACGATAGAGGATCAATATTTACGTTGTCCATGTGTAGCTCCAGCTTGACCGAAAGCAGTGCAACCATTTGCCGTCACGTTTTACCCATAAGTCATTGAGGCGTAACAACAATGGAACTTTACTAGTGAAATGAATTTCAGCTTCTAATAAACATTTTCTTTGAAACCGTCGTGTTTTTGATGTTTTTGAATAACGTCAATTAAAGTTGACGCCAATGCTAGTCTTATAACGCTAACATCGGGGAAGAATGCGCTCGTAAGCAAAATCGGGGGTACAGGGCGCTGCCATCTTTGACAGTTGAGTCAACGTTCTAAGCCCGCTAACGCTCGGCCAGTCCAAATAAGGGTAAAAAGGTGGAGTCGGCGTGGCCCCGAGACACGCCCCCAACTTGACGTCTGCTTGTGTGGCCAGCAGCATCAACTCGCTAGCCAGAAAACGTGTCTATCTTTGTGAACCTGATCGGAGCGACAACACCTTTGCTGGTAAGTGTTGAAAACCGTTGGTTTGGTGAGATTTGTAATTGTTCATGCTGTCCAATAATACTTAAATACACGATTATGAACCATATATAGCATAAGGAGTTATTCAGGCACATGAAACAGGTGTTTGGGTAATGCCAATGCTAAACCAATGGACGCTAGCGTAAGTTAGCTATAATGTCACAACTCGGCTCACTCCACTTTGTCCTACCGTTTGAAATAATTAACGTAGTTTAATTAGTAAATGTACATGATAGACACTAGACAGTCTAATGTAATTGTGCGTCCCCATTCCTGATTACTGAAGCTGGGAGCTAACGTTAACGTTATGGATCTGGGATGACAGAAGTAGCGCAGCTAACATGTAAACAAAGTTATAGTGAAACGATAGTATGTTAAAATTACTTGTGTGTTGATGAAAAACATTTGTTAACTGTTCAGTGGTCACTAGTCTTGTTTAAAGTGTTGTACAGAAGATGTTCTAGATTAAACTATTGGCAATATTGTTTTAACTTTTTTTTTTCCTTTGCAGTTACCATGGTATGGAGGGGGATGGAAGCAAGTTTGCAGTTACAGTTGGAGCCAGGACATTATAGATAGTCTAGAATATTTCTGTTCATTCACAAGCTATGTGTGATATACTTGATTTTGTAGCAACTCTTACCGTGCCAACAGACTCACTCTTGAACAAGCCACACAGGCATGTGCCTAGATAAACACTTAAATCACACCACAAGACTTAACCCTTTAGATGGATTTGTGATTCTTTCAGATTACATTCCACCTTAAAAATATTAGGTGGCAGACTTGATAGTGATCTAATGCTAGAGATCATTCTGATGTGTCACTGATTTTTACCATTACTCTGCTGAATGACACCTGAGGCTTTCAAACCTGGATCTGGTTGACACGATGCCCCTTCCTTCAATTCACACTTAAATCCCCATGGAGTTACATTTCATTTTATTAAAGCTTAAATGAATCAACTTGAAATGTCATCTTATTTCAGCTTGAACTACTTATGAGAAAACCCATGTCAACAATAATTGAAAATACATATGGGTAAACATCAGTAATGCTTAAAAGTATAAAATAGTCACAGGGTGTTTACATAGATACACATGTCTACAAAGATACTAAATAAAGCTTGGGGTTGTTTAAGATGTGAAAAAGGAAAAAAGAATAATTCTGATCATTACAAAACTAAAATGTGGAGCAATGCTCATAAAGGTCAATAGTCTACAGTGTCAAAAACCATCTGTGTAGAGTTGCAGATTTGTAGGACAATATTTTGTTTATACCAAATCTTTCTGATTATAGGCTACAGATTATGGAATAACCATGGTGAACTTGGTTAAGTACTTTATATACCATGAAAGTTGTGGTCCTCGATGTATACACATAGATATCTGTAGAGCATCAAACATGTTGTGTAAATCATGTCAATTAATAGATTCCAATCACACTCATGGATTGGAGAAATGGGCTGTTGTAAGAACAAATTCATAAAATGTCAATGTATCAATTGTCATGGGGTCAGATGATTTCCACCAGTGTCTCTGGCTGACATCAGAAAGACGGTCCCAACGATGTCCGGCTCTGAAGAGATGACCATCAACCTGTTCAATCTGACCTCAGCAAACTCCCGTCTGGTCAAAAGTGTCACCTTCCTGTTTCAACTGAACACACCAGATATAAAATGAAATTATTTTTCTTAGTTCTCACTGCATGTAGCAGAAACCAAAATAAACTGTCACAAATGCTCTAGCATTACATTATTTCACATATTCATCTTATTTGGAATAGGCCATTAAATAGCAGATTGGGTTGTTTCATTTAAAGGCAACAAGTAGACTAGATGAGTAGGCCTACCTGTCAAGGTGACAGCACAGCTCAATGGACAGCAGTCAAGTCATGTGTCTCCATGGGTCAGGAAGAGGGCATTTTCCTATGAAAGAAAAAGTTAAAAATGTTAAATCAATCTGTTTCTCAAAATGCAATAATATGACTATTTGAACATACAGCTGTTTGATACACAAGTATGTCAGGACAAGCTGTTTATCATGCAATTGTTTTATTGCCACGTTTGTCTTACATTTAACATTACCCTTAATTCTGATTAACGTTCATTACAATAACTACAAACAACGGAGCTCTCTCGGAGTCTCTCATCCGAGAAAATGGACATCAGGTTAGATCCTCAGTGAGGATATTGCTCAGTGGACAAGTTACCAAGTCAGCATTAGGCTATAACCTACTCATACAAAACCATTTCTTATCTTCTGAGCAGACACAACATTACCCAAACTAACGTTACTTCCCTCCCAGCTTGTTGTAAGATAAATGCATGATTTAACAATAAAGAAGTGGCCTACAGTAACTCTTTCTCACTAAGCTAAGAGCCCCAGCTGAGCTATGTCATCTATTAGCAGCTCTTAACGTTAGTTCATTTGGCCGACTAATATGATAGGGTTTACCAAGAACAAACTGAATCCCGTGTATTAATGTTAACGTTATCACCGGATAAAAGTTCTCACACTGTCGACGATAATTTTGGGACAGTTTGGTTCATATCAAAGCAAACAACGTACAACGTTAGTTTGGCTAACACTAGCTTTGCTGCTACGTTATCCCACGGATAACCTAGCTTCAGGCTCATGTCTTAAGTCTGTTCCGGAAAACAATGTTAATGCCAAGTAAGTCAACAATGTTTACACCACTTCACTCTTCATAAACGCTGATCTACATTATGGGCTTGAGGAAATAATCAGCTAATGACAGGACCAGGAAAACGATACTAACGTTAACATGCTAACTTCACCCCAGTTTCATGGCTGCTAGCTAGCGATACTAACGTACGCTACTGTGACAAAGACGAATAATTTCACTTACCGTATAAAATGCTGTGAAGCATTCTTGGATGGTGGTTAACAGCAGAGCAAGACACGTTGGATATATACTGAAATTGTAAGATACGATGATGAAATTACAGTCAGGAAAAAAGTTCAGCGAAGCTGACGCTGTGCAACGCCAAGGGCAGTTCAGAACCACTCTGTTGACTCCAGGCACCTGTCAATCATCTGAACCACGCCCCCCTAATTACCTAAAAATGACACTAATCTGTACGTCGAACTAATGTATTTAAAAAAAATTCACCCCCCTCACAGTTGTCGAGGGCTAAAAATGGATCGACAAGCAAAAAATCGTATTTTGAACCAGGCTGTAAATACCTTTTTTTAACCTGTGAAAATGGCCTTTTTAACATGGGGGTCTATGGAGATTGACTCGCTTTTGCAGCCAGCCCCCAGCGGACGGCTGTGGTATTGCACTTTTAGAACGTTCAGTTTTGGCTTCATTGTCGGGCTTGGAATGTTGCCGCCTG
>JAODXP020010035.1:0-16434 GCA_027497455.2 Sardinella longiceps | reverse complement strand
ATCCAGAACACCATCTGTGATCACATTGTCTTGGCGGAGGTCTGTGCTCTCTGAGCGCTTTTCTTTTCTAGTTATTATTATTATTATTATTAGTTGTTGTTGTTTTAAAAAAGAAACATATGCCTACCATGAAACCAGGATTTGACTTTAGGTATGCAGGCCTCCTACCACAGTGTCAAGACTGCTGAAACTGGACAGAACCACAGAGGAAGATTACATGCTTTAGGTTCTTCTGCATGGAGGATCGCAAGTCTCTACTCAGTTTAGCTCCCTGGTGTTCATGACTCCGCAGATATCTGCACAAAACACTATTTTTAAACAGTGTAACCTTTCAGCATAACCAAAACATGAGAACAAAATTACAATGCATAAAGGTATGGGAAAGATATGGTCCAGTGGAGAACACTCCCAAATCTGGGAAACCAGAAGCAGAATCACGTTTTCTTCCTCAAACCCAAACAATGGTAACAAAACGCAACAAATTAAACATTTTTTTTCTAGTACATGACTTTAAAATGATCTCAAAACATTTACTCTCCCCTGTTGCTCTCCTGTTCCTATTTCCACACATTTCCATCTTTACAAAGTCCACTCACTATGTCTCCCCTATACGGAAGAGCAATAGGGCCATTAGGAGATATATATTTAGCTAATCTCTGAGAAATAAACCCAGACCCCAAACTTTCAAGAAATAAAGTCGAAAGTTTTGAGAAATAAAGTCGAAATTTTCGAGAAAAAAAACTCAAAATTTTCGAGAAAAAAGTCACAAATTTAGTATACTCGGAAGTAGGTCATTCAGAGCTGTCAGACTTCGTCTGCTAGGCCTGGTGCTGCTGAAATGGAGGACTTAATCAAATGTTATTTTGAGGTTGGATTTACTAACAGAGAGATCCTTGACGTCTTAGCACAGAATCATGGCATAGATACAGACGGCAAGTATGGTTAACACCCCCAAAAAGTGAGGGTGGAGTCAGCGTGGGGGAAAACAGAGGCCAAATTAACATTATGGTGAATGGACAAGGTAGAGAAAGTTGCTTAACAATAATAGATCGCTTGGTAAAATTGAACAAAGTCCATATTAGAAGGTTTGTCTCATTATGACCTGTTTGCTTGCTTGGGTTTAGACTAAAATAAATTTTCCATGGTTTGACTATTCCAGTAACACTGACAGAAATGTCATGAGCTGTCTCTGCTCCTGTCAAAAGTGAAGCAACTTTCAATCACAGCTCAGTTAGCTCAGTTTAGCAAGCTAAAGTTAGCTACATTTACTGTGGTGATGAATGGAGCTGGCTAGTTAGCAAGCTAATGAAGCTAACAAGCATCAACTAAATTGTCCTCAGTATCACATTTGTAGGGGTGTCAAGTTCAGATTTCACATCGGACAATCTGAACATCATTACTACCTTAAGGCATTGCCCTCAAAAATGTGCCAAAGTCCTTGTAGATGGTGCTCAGTGTAAATTCTAGCTTAGCAACTCATTGACTTCCTCACTGTGTGAGCCTGCTCTTTCCCCCAGAGGGACCTATTTTTCTCTAATTCCCCCACAGCGGAGCTATATTTGTGGGCGTGTTCAGACTTACCGTCTGTATCTATACCATGTAGTAGTCAAGTAGTAGGCATTTTCGGAAACGGCCTATTGTGATTTCTATTCGGAAATTGTAGAGGCGGTGTCCTTAACTTGGACTGTGCAGGAGGCGAAATCAGTCGAACATCGACAATGTGATAGCCTTCGTGCAGGAGGAACTAGGGAGTTTAAGCAAGCATGGTTTTCCATGACGGCGACGGCCGCCGGAAATCAATCTGCACTCCACTGATAGAGACTTCATCCGTACTGCCGGCTCTGTTTGCCGTAGTGAGCTGATCTGCAAAGTGGAAAGAAGCAATCTCCCGTATTCTCGACTACGTGAGGTTCTTGAATGATAATTATAATTATGAACAGCAAAAGGGAGAGCGCACGGGATGCACCTTTATTTTATTCATTTTAATCTGTCATCTGTCACATGGTAGATGTAAACATCAGCTCAGTACCAGGTGTGTTAATCAGCAAGCTCCTGCCGTAGCAGCGGCAACTTGCTTAATGATTACTAAGGATTCGAGGCGACTGAAACCAGTGGGAGGAGGGATCAATTTCCGGGTACCGTCGCCGTTGGGAAAACCGTGCATGCTCCCTACTGAGTGGGAACGGACAGATGCAGGGCATGTGTTGTGGGTGGAGGTGTATACCACCAACAATGACTGTGAGGGACCAAGCAGTTAGGCACGGAGAAGCAGTTTCAATTTTTAGACAAAAATTTATTTTTATCAAAAATCATACAAAATAAATATTTTAAATCAACAAAATGAGTTCTAGGCCTAGGAGAGGTCAACAGAACAGAACTCAAAATAAATGATAACGAGCAAACTCAAACATGACTTAACGCAAACAACTGACCTAACAGACTGAGACACTGGGGAACATATATACTGGCTGATCAGGCCATTACAACACACAGGGGCGACAAAGACTAATTACAATTTACACAATGACAAAAACACTTAGGACAGCTCAAAATTAAGACAATATAAAGTAAATAATATTTCTAACGTCAAAAGCAAAATTAATCATTTCAATAATAATCAAACATAATAATCCTTTCCTATCCGGACTCCACTTCCTCCCTATGACGTATTGGGGAGATGGGAACGTCCGTCGGACTTTTATTTTGACAAGCTGCACTCTGAAACCCTTTTGCCAGTTCGCAGCAACACCAGGAAGTAAGCGTCACGCCACCGGTCTCCTGTCTCCCGGTAAACTTAAATAACTCAAACAAAATGATTTTAACGTAACATACATACATAAGGAACATACTGTGTGTACAACAGATGTAACTAATGTGTGAAACGCAAAATAAAAGGTAGAATGAAATGAGGTCGTCTTGCGTGTTTGGTTTGTTTAGTCAGTAATGTGTTTGCAGCGTGCATGTTCAATGTTTGGAAAATGTTGCGTGTATGATAACTGTTTAAGTGCCTGTAACTAAACCAAGTAATGTTGAATGATAACGAGTGGGTTTTAATATGGCTAAAGATATGAACATTGAAAACCGAACTTAAATATATGAATTAAATGAAGTGTGGGAGTGTATGCGGTATGAATGCGATGCGCGGTGCTCTGCCACCTGTCTTAAATGTGCGGCCGAGGAGCCGGTCGTCACAATGACCCTAAAATCATTGCCTCATATTAGGCGTGTTCGACATGTAAAGCCGCCTACACTGCAAGTAATGCCCTCTAAAAAATAAGAAAAATTGTAGTGTTTTAGGTGAAAAATTGCTTATTTTGAGCAAAATTATCTGCCAGTGCAGCAAGAAAATCTGACTTGGTAAGATTGCTTAAAACAAGAAAAAAATATCCAAATATAAGCATACAAAAAAACTTGAATCAAGTATAGAAATCTATTTTTTTCTTTTACTTGTTCAGATTTTTTCTCTTATTTCAAGCAAATTTTGTCATTTACATTTATTACAGGTAAGGCCATTTGGTCTCCCATCCAACTCTGAATCCCACTCCATGCTGCTTAGCTTTCTCTTTCAAGCTGCTCTGCTTATCTTGGTTTGCCACCATGTTCTTATAGTATTTCAGAGATCAAAACTAGCTTTGTCTAGTAACTATTTTTATTTAATTCTACCACACTTTCTTTCCAAAGTTTTACAAATTAAGTAGCCTATCAATGGGTTTCAGATCAGCATGGCACAGCGCCACCAATAGGTAAAATCTGGAGTTGCATCCATGAAAGTGCCCGTAATTTTTTCAAAAACATTTTTCCAAAATACACCAGAAGTATTCTTATCTTTAGCATTATTCTCCCTATATATTTAGTAGTTTAGTGTAGAAGTATGCAAGCACCATAACTATACCAGGATACCATGTACCAGGTGAATGGCAACCTTTTCAGAACTCATCCATTGTTTTCTGTAAAGTCAACTGCTTTACAGTTAATTTTGTATTCAGATGAAATAGAGATTTGAACCCCTGTTGGACCCCATGGCCCATGTCTCTATGAACAAGTTACTCATGTTTTATTATACTGTAGGAAACATAAACCCCAAGTTTAGGTCAGCTTGCTGTGATAAGACTTCTTGTCATTACAAAAGCTAAGGATATCTCAGAGGTAGGGCCGTTTCAAGGTACTTAGGGGGCCCCCAGCAAACAGGGTATGGGGGCCCTTCACCTCTCATAAATTCCTACGTAAACCTCATTGTTATGATCTTCAAGCAACTTGCATTAATATAATTATTTGTGTTGAACTTGCAATTGTCTAACTCTGTCACATTTAATTGAATGAACGCCTCCAACTGAACTACTAAAATGACTAAACAATCATTCTTGATGGCCCCTTTCAGCCTGGGGCCCCAGGCAATTGCCTGGTTTGCCACTCCTGTTGCGACGGCCCTGGGCTGGTGCTGATGTTATATTAACAAGAATTGAACAGTAAAGCATAGCAAAATTGTTGAAAGTACCTATCAAACAAACAATATATTTGCTCATGAAAAAGAATTAGGCCCCACATCAGAGGTTTCAGAGGCCTCAGAGGCATATGTCAGTTCAAAGATTAGAGATTTTTTTGAATATTGACAGTTTCCATCATGTAATCTCTGTGAAATGGATGTCTCTTAATGGCAACAAGTACATTAAACACTTTAATAATCACAGACTCAAATGATGGGTTCCCTATTTTGGACTAATAAGTAATATTTATGTTATTGATTCATCTTTATTTTGCTGGGAATATTAAGTGTTTGACACATTGAAATGGGATACAGATTTACAATCATATGAAATTGCTGTGCCAAATGGTGCACAGGCAACAGAGTTTATAGATTTAGAAAAACTACCTGATTACACTGCATATCACCCTGTGCCATTCAATAGTAAACATATGTTTTGAGAAAATATGAACTAACTGATGATTTGTTGTATGAGAAGCTATGATGTATTAAAGTAAATAAGTGAATCAGCAGAGAAGAAATTGTTTGCTCTATTTACTTTATGTCAATATATTGTAAGTCTCAATGACCCTATCAATTTGAATGCAATCAATCACAGTTGATTAGCTGGAATATCTTAATGAAATGGGGTCAGTTCTTAAAACAGGTTAATATGGATTGTCTTATTGTCTTGAAACAAGTAAAAATGTACTCAGTCTAAATGTTAACACGACTCAGTCCAAATGTTTGCTATTTTAAGAAAAAGCTGCTCAGAATTAGTTGGATTATCTAAGTAAGATTATTTTCTTGAAACATGTCAAATAATCTTAACAATATCCAGTCTTACTAAGAAAATACATTGAAAAACAAGTGTAATAAGATAAAAATGCTAGATTCAAGTTTATTTTACTTGTATAGATTTTCATTTTTTGCAGTGTACAGCCGCCTGCAGCCAAGAGATGCATTGTGGCAGAGCCCATTTAGGGAGAGCCGGATCACTCCCTGTTAACGCCATTCAAACCGCCTTTAACTTGCAATTCCAATGGCAATTCCGATAGGGGTCCTAAATTCCAATGGCAATTCCGATAGGGGTCCTAAAACAATGGGGGCCTATGGAGCTAAATGCTTAAATATTTTTTTTCTACACATTTGAATCCAAAATATCACTGATTCGAGTTCATTTTTAGCAACGTGGATCGATTTACATATTAAAAATGAAAGGTATCACGTTTCTCATACTGAGAGCAATGTTTACCTCAAACTCACTAGCATTATGCTACTCTATTCAAGTGAATGGGCCATAGACCGCCATTCATTTTGGACTTGTGTAACGGAGGCCAGCTAGCTAGGCTAGCTCGGCGGTAGTGTGTAAATCCTCATCACCCAATTCCATGGGCGCTTCTAACACGCTGAGTTAGAAGCTCGGGCTTTTAGCTCAGTTGGTTAGAGCGTTCCACTCCCACGCCGGGAGTTTGTAGCTTGCGGGGTGGCGGGTTCAAGACCCGTGTGCGGTGCGGACCGCCACCGGCTACATTGGTGCCGTGACCCGGATGGGAGTGAGGATTTGGAGGGTGAGTGTAACGGAGGCCAGCTAGCTAGGCTAGCTCGGCGGTAGTGTGTAAATCCTCATTACCCAATTCCATGGGCGCTTCTAACACGCTGAGTTAGAAGCTCGGGCTTTTAGCTCAGTTGGTTAGAGCGTTCCACTCCCACGCCGGGAGTTTGTAGCTTGCAGGGTGGCGGGTTCGAGACCCGTGTGCGGTGCGGACCGCCACCGGCTACACTTGCTCGCGCGCGCCCTCTCGTTGCAGTACCACCGGAAGTATTTTGAGAGTGATGGTTCTCCCCCTATTATGTCTCTGATTGTGGTTAGACGCGGTGTCCGACTTCCGGCTGACTTCACCAAGCTTGTGAATGCGTCACCAAAATACGCCCACAGCACGTCAAAAATCGCGGTATCGGTTTGAAACTCCTCATGACAAATATGACACCCACCACGTTGTACTCACTGAAAATGGGCTTATTTGAATGAGCTGCTGCTAAGCAGTATGCAAGTTTTGCCCAATGAAATAGCCTTATTGCTCTCCAGCATGGCTTGGTTTAAGTCAAAAAGCCATCTCAAATAAGCATTTCATATCACATTACTATTTTTTACAAAACGCCTTCAAACACAACTCTGTTCCTCTTGCATTGCAACAATAATTTATTAAGCAACATTATATGATTTATTTCGCCAGTTATCACGTTCATTTTAATGATTAAATGAGGGGATTCAAGCTGTTTTCAATGCAAACAAACTTCCGCGATATCTCCTGACATCACGTCCATGTTCACGTGTTGTATGGCTGCAGCTGTGTTGTCCTCCTTGTCCCCCATGCTTTTCCACTCCCACCGACGTATTTCCGTAGCTCTCGCTGGCTCTGGCTACAGCCTCTAGCCGTACCGACTCTGAACCCGAATGAGCTTATTATGTCAAGTGCATCGAGTTGTCTTTCCCCCAGATAACCAATTGGCTGATCAAACAGAAGGCTACTGACCCTCATTGGCCAAGTACTCAGAGCCGGCATTTCCATTAGGCGTGTTTGAGATGTAAAGCCGCCTGCAGCCGGCTGCAGCCAAGCGATGCATTGTAGTTAGACGCTGTGTCCGACTTCCGGCTGACTTCACCAAGCTTGTGAATGCGTCACCAAAATACGCCCACAGCACGTCACTCAAAACTCGCGGAAACAAGGCGTCTGCAGCCGAAACCCGCATCTCCTTTTTCTCGGCTGCAAGAGGATGCATCCCACCCCCATGACGTAACTCATTATTCCGATTGGTTTGAAACTCCTCATGACAAATATGACACCAACCACGTTGTACTCACTGAAAATGGGCTTATTTGAATGAGCTGCTGCTAAGCAGTATGCAAGTTTTGCCCAATGAACTAGCCTTATTGCTCTCCAGCATGGCTTGGTTTAAGCCAAAAAGCCATCTCAAATAAGCATTTCATACCACATTTTTATTTTTTACAAAACGCCTTCAAACACGACTCTGTTCCTCTTGCATTGCAACAATAATTTATTAAGCAACATTATATGATTTATTTCGCCAGTTATCACGTTCATTTTAATGATGAAATGAGGGGATTCAAGTTGTTTTCAGTGCAAACAAACTTCCGCGATATCTCCTGACATCACGTCCATGTTCACGTGTTGTTTGGCTACAGCCAGCTGCAGCTGTGTTGTACCTTGTACCTTGTCCCCCATGCTTTTCCACTCCCACTGACGTATTTCCGTAGATCTCGCTGGCTCTGGCTATTGCCTGTAGCCATACCAACTCTGAACACGAACGAGCTTAGTATCTTGAACTAAACATGCCGTGGCACAGCGCCGTTGACCCTGCTGTGCGCTGCATGGCGAGGTCCGCCTCTCGCGCGCGCGCTAATGGAGAGAATTTGCACACTGTCATTATTATTGCGACTCCCCACACTTCCCACCCTGCCTATGTTGTACCCTAACTCTATGAACACTATGACCTCCTAACATCCCCAGTGGCATTAGACAAAACCTCCAGCCTCCACCACGTTACTGTCGGATTGTGGAGAGGCACGGTCAGAATGCATAGAAGCTAGCTGGCTAGCGCAATAAAAACACTGTGCTCCCATGTAGGCCTAAACTCACTCCCCATTCCCCACACTCATTCCCCACACTACTAACTTGCCTCCTAACTTCACGATGAACAATCCGACCACCTGAAATATTGTTCCCACCACTAACATTGGCCAAGGGATTCGATGTTTGGTGTGGGGCTAAACTCTCACTTTGTCCAGCTGCAACATAAGGCAGGGACACATCTGAAGTGAGAGCGCTAAACATATCACCATCATTTTCTGAAGGCAGGGATCCCCCTTCAGAATCAGGCTCATGGAATATAAAGCTCAACACTTCATTGCGGGAAGACTTCCCTGATGTCGTTACACAATAATGAAACGTAGATACTCGCTGATGTTGTCAATACCGCTCTGATACAATGGCTGACACGCTTGTTAGCTCCGGCATTATTTGCGTTGACCTACTTCGGGGTAGACTAAATTTGTGACTTTTTTCTCGAAACTTTTGAGTTTTTTTTCTCGAAAATTTCAACTTTATTTCTCAAAACTTTTGACTTTATTTCTCGAAAGTTTCGACTTTTAAATTTTCAACTTTATTTCTCAAAACTTTTGACTTTATTTCTCGAAAATTTCTACTTTTTTCTCAAAAATTTTGAGTTTATTTCTCAGAGATTAGCAAAATATATATCTCCTAATGGCCCTATTGCTCTTCCGTACCCCTATCACTCAAAGTGTATTGAAATATTGAGAAGTGTAATTAAGTTGTAAAAATGAAATGTGAAATGTGACATTGTGTATATATTTCATTGTGTTGCAGTTTTACAAAGAACAGAAATACTAAGTAAAAGAAGATTTCAGTAAGCAGTCAACCTGGAATCAAGGCTACTGAGTCGTTTCTTGTTAGCTATCTGTCTACAATACAGCTCAAGTATTCTCAGGACAGAATAGTAAAATGTTGTCCACTCAAGGCAGTTGAACAACTGTGAACGGCACGCAAGCATTCCAAGATGAGCGGCAGTGAGCACGAGGAGCGTTTGTCTCAGCTGAAGACAAGGTCCCAAGTCTCAGCTTCACAGAAGTCCTCCAAAGTGTCGAACACTCATCTTCAACATCTCAGACTCATGTCTTAGCCAAGTATCTAATGAGAAAAGAGATGGTGAGCTCTGGACTCCTTGCCTTTGATGATCGCCCGGAAAATTACTGGGCATGGAAAGCCTCTTTCCTCGCAGCTATAAGAGAGCTCAACCTAACTGAACAGGAAGAACTCAACCTACTGGTCAAGTGGCTTGGGCCCGAATCATCAGCTCAAGCTATGCGCATAAGGTCAGTGCATGTGAATAATCCGAGAGCAGGTGTTTATATGCTATTGGAGCGCTTGGAGGAAACATACGGAAGTCCAGAGGTGATTGAAAATGCTCTACTGAAAAAACTAGACACCTTCCCAGCTATCACTAACAAAGACATACACAGGCTCAGAGAGCTAGGTGACTTGTTAAAAGAGCTACAAGCTGCAAAAGCTGAAGGATTCTTGCCTGGACTTATGTATCTAAGCACAGCTAGAGGCGTGAATCCAATCACTGAAAAACTTCCTTCTCACTGCGGGAACGCTGGATCATGCACGGATCTAGATATAAGGAGCATTATTGTGTGCCTTTCCCACCATTTACCTTTTTCGTTGACTTTGTATGTTCCCAAGCTAAGACCCCGTTTACACAAACTCAGATAACCATAAAGACGCACATGTTTCTCTGCGGTTGCACCTCTCTGTTACACTTACCCGAAGGTGAAGACGGAGAATCCCACAAACTCCGGGCAAGGTGGAGATGTCGGAGAACCCCGTCTTCAGAGATTTGTGTAACTACCCATAACCGGAGCTCTAGCACCAAAGACTGTTGGATGAAACGAGAAGCACCTACGTTCGCGCATAGCAGTTCTATTTTCACAAGGGGCACCACCTAGTTTTGAATGATGTCAGGACTTTTACCAATAAATCGTCTTTTTGGAGTTATCAGGTTTTTTTGGCATGTATCTCTCATATTCTGTAAGTGTTAAACATGATTTCAAGACTAATGTTGTAAACTGTTACTGTTGGTATTTCTATCAGATGAAGCTGCCAGGCAGTAAATAGCCTACTAAAATTTCAAGTTGTTAGCGAGCTAACGCTAGCGATCTCGCTAACGTAATGTTTTACATTTATATTTAAGATTTAATTTATTGACAGCCTGCGGGTAACATTACTGAGTTCATTTTAACTGGACAGAGCAAACGTAAACATAGTTTACAGCAATATGTGAGGTTTGAGCAAAGTCCAAAACGACTAGCTTATAGTTAGCATATAGCTATGTCGTCATGGTAACTGCCAAACAAACCCTCTCTGTCTAAAGCTAAAAAGCAGACTTGGTTCATACAACATTGTTTTGCAGAGGAGCGATTGAATTGTCATTTGTTGGTTTCATTAATGATCACAGACAATATTATGGCACACATACATTAATATCATTCTATAATTTCTTAAGGGAAAATGTTAATGATGTGACGTAACGTTAATGTGACACTGCTGCTAATGCAGACCGAAACACTTCACGTTTGTGGCCATCTGCCACGATGTTGCTCCCTTGAAAGATCTTTGATAAAACTGTGACGTGGTGGTTAATTGTCACCGCCTTTCTTAGCCGTTTTTGATGTTTGTGTAAATGCGATTGTTTTCTTACTCGGGGAGGGGAAAATAACCGGTTTCTCGAAGACCCGGGGTAGTGTAAACTAAGGCTAGCTTTACACGACAACAATCTGAACACAATCCGCAAAAGTGGCGTTGTGTTGCCACTTTTATTTCGCGTTTAGACGAGCGTCTTTGGGTGGAAATCTGCATGCACATGGTGACGCAAAAGTGTGTGAAATTTGATGTAGTGTGCATGCCAGGTGGCTAGGTGGTACTGTGAAGCACTGGCATACAACAACACCAAGAGCTATGCGTTAAAACTTCCTTCTCGCTGTAGGCCTAGTATATGGAAACCCGGTCGAACTCTAACGAATATTTATAACTCATTTTCGGGGTCGGGTCGAACTCAGACAATGATAGGATGAACAGCCCACAAAATTATTATTATTATTATTATTATTATTATTATTATTAAGATGGTAGGCATATTATAGAAGCAAATTACAAAACAAAAGGAATCTTATCCCATCTAATTTAGGAAATCTTAAATGCACATTTAACTGCGTTTATTCCCTTTACTATAGCAGCCAACCAGAAACGCATGTCTGCATAGGCTCCAGGCAGCAGAGCCATTTGTTTACATTCTTGGCTACAGACATGCAGCAGAATAGCCTAACCATAAGAACTTTTTTTCGTGTGGATGTATGGAGAATAAACAACAACGAGATGGCTAACTCTGGTAGAGAAAGGAGAGGGAGAGAAAAGGAGATGGAGCAACGTTAATGAAAGGTGAGCTAGCGGATAAAATGGAACTTTACCGTCTTGTATGCTACAACTAAATTAGCGGTAGCCTTGCGCTACTTCATTTAAATACGCTCATGTTAGTGATTTTACGTTGATGCCTGACATGACTGGGCCCAGTCACTTGATGCTCTGTGTGTGTGTGTGTGTGTGTGTGTGTGTGTGTGTGTGTGTGTGCACGCGCGCGCGCTGATAGCTCCGTGAAGTTGAGTGATAAAACCGGACTTTCCACAAGGGCAATGTGTGTCATTAGCGGGGCAATGAAAATAGTGTGATTCGGTGTTCGGTCGGACTTCACAAGTATGCTAATACGTAACGGGCTTGGTTTGGATCTGATCACTGCTCTGTCGCACTCGCGTATGCAAGGATAGCCAGGGTGAGCAGCTCAGACCACACTTTTGCGTTTTCAACCCTTTTGACGGGAACGCGACGGTGGAGCGTCTTTAAGATTTCCACTCTGGAGGGTGGGTTCATTTTTTTGCGTTTTTAAGCCCCAAAACTCCCGTCGCCATCTAAAAGAAAGGCACATCTGATAAAATATTTTGTCGGTTTCACCCGGGAGCGTCGTTGTGTAAAGCCAGCCTAAGCATAAGACCCGCAACAACCCCAGTTTTGCTTTTAACCTTTCCTCTAACCCCAGTCAAGGCAGGGCAGAAAGAGAACAAAAGCACTTCCAGAAGTCAGCTGTGACAGTTAAGAAAACTGATTTCACTGCCACAGTTAATACATCTCAGGATAGCACAGCTGTGAAGAACAAACCGGACAAAGAATGTCCAATACATAACAAACCACACCCGCTGTCAAAATGTCGTGGGTTCAGAGAAAAACTTTATGATGAGAGGAAAGCCATCTTAAAGGAGAATTCGATCTGCTTTCGATGTTGTGCCAGCACTGAGCACATGGCTAAAGATTGGAAGATCACGCTGAAATGTGCGGAGTGTGAAAGTGATAGACACACTGCAGCGATGCATCCTGGTCCAGCTCCATGGTCCTCTGGTGGGCAAGCTGTAAACTCACCTGGGAACAAGCAAAGCGGGGAGAGTGAAGATGCAGCTCCTGCAGTTGCACCCCCTACAGTGACCAGCAAATGCACAGAGATATGCGGCGACGCCACCCGGCCCAGATCTTGTTCTAAAATCTGCTTGGTCAAGGTGTCCCACGCTGATCAGCCAAGTAAGTCTCACAGAGTCTACGCAGTGCTCGATGACCAGAGCAATCGCTCTTTAGTGAAATCAGAGTTCTTCAACTTATTGAACATCAACAGCAGCGCAGCCCCCTACACTCTCAAGACATGCTCTGGCAAAGTGGAGACTGCAGGGAGGAAGGCAAGTAACATCATTGTTACATACATTTCAATGGCCTAAAATCGCCACTGCGTTACATTGAGTCAAAGGCACCTCAGATCTTACTTTCGGTTTAGAATGATGATGATCCATTGATCCAGTGTAAAGTGCTTGTTAGTTTCTGTGTTCGTGTTCGGTCTATGTTCCAAATTATTTTGTTCCACTCGCTAACTAGTACATTTAGCAGGCTTGCTTGGCAGGGCTATGCTTGAATTCACTCTGGATTTTTCCTTTAAGCTAAAATTGGAGTTGCCAGTCTAGGGAAACGCATGCACTGAGACACAAAATGCTTTTACTCACATACAGGTAAAACTGTGAATAACACAATTTAACGTATTGACTATTAAGGAGATAATGAATGAAGTATACACTGAAGATTTCAGACAGAATACAGTGGTTGTCAATTGACCTGACATGGACTTGACTGGACTGAATGTGAAATTTCAAACATAAATAAACTTGTGGATAGCATATCTGAATCTACATGGACATACATACATAAGATTGTTAAGCACACAAATCAAGGCAAGGCAAGTTTATTTATTAGTGCTGTCAGTTTAACGCGTTAATAACGGCGTTAACGCAAACCCATTTTAATGCCGTCAATTTTTTTAACGCGCGATTAACGCATTTGACCCGCCATTATCAATTGGATGTGAAAAAAAATATCTCCGACATTCCAACACCTCCTAACGTCTCAGTATGTCCTGTGTTTGTACTAGGCTTGAAGTAGGCCTACTGCTCCATGCCTACAGTAGGCTAGCCTATACACGCACTCCACACAGTGGTGTAGATGTGTCTGCACTCTGCTCTGCTGCTCCGATGTTATTGAAAACAAATATTTTACCGACACAATCGTTCACTCGCATGTTCGCATATTTAGGTTGTTAATTAGCTAGAGGATTAATGTTGTCACTTAGAAATCCCTTCTCTTGAACTGAATACCCCGCAAATAGGCTAATATCAGTTTCAAAATTGCAGCGCAAGTGAGAGAGGTGAAGGTCGGAGCGCAACTGAGAGAGAATGTTGGTGAGCGTCATTTGATGTCAGTGAAAACAAATATTTTACCGACACAACCCTTGACGCTCACTCGCATGTTCGCATATTTAGGTTGTTAACTAGCTAGAGGATTAATTTTGTCACTTAGAAATCCCTTTTCTTGAACTGAATACCCCGCAAATAGGCTAATATCAGTTTCAAAATTGCAGCGCGAGTGAGAGAGGTGAAACAGGTCGGAGCGCAACTGAGAGAGAGAATGTTTGTGAGCGTCATTTGATGTCAGTGAAAACAAATATTTTACCGACACAATCGTTGACGCTCACTCGCATGTTCGCATATTTAGGTTGTTAACTAGCTAGAGGATTAATGTTGTCACTTAGAAATCCCCTCTCTTGAACTGAATACCCCGCAAATAGGCTAATATCAGTTTCAAAATTGCAGCGCGAGTGAGAGAGGTGAAACAGGTCGGAGCGCAACTGAGAGAGAGAATTTGTGCCTACCTGATTCTGAATGTATGACCTTGTCACAAAAATGACAGGTTCTTGCAGGGCAATTGCCAATATGGCAAAATGCATTTTAAAGGTATGCTCATGCAATGTAGGTTTACTCATGTAGACCATAATGTCATATTTTCATTGAGCCTCTTTAAAATATAGGTTAGTATAATTTAAAGGGCCACCATCCAGGTTTTTTTTTTTTTTTTTTTGTAAACTTGTGAACTAGCAACATAAAAGACATCAACATCTCTCTGGCAGTACCTGAACATGTTAATAATTTCTGATGCTGTAACTGGGTTTAATTTTATTTTATATTGGTATTCACCCCCACCAATGAATGTTGATAACAGCATTAAAATGAAAATAAATAAATAAAAATGGGACAAAAAGAAATCGAGGGAAATTTTAGAATAGAAATAAATTTGCGATTAATCGCGATTAATTATGAGTTAACTATGGAAAAAATGCAATTAATCACGATTAAATATTTTAATCGCTTGACAGCACTATTATTTATACAGCGCATTTCATACACAAAGGCAATTCAATGTGCTGTACAAAAATACAAGCAAGTACAGTAATTGGTAAAAAGTAAAAGCACAGTAAAGACAAAATAATTATGTGAAAGGTAAAAAAAAAGTCAGGGCAAGAATAAAATGAATAAAAATGTTAAAAAAGGGAATTAAAGGTTAAAATATACAGAATAGACAAAATAAATGGACTTTAAGAGAAAGCATCTGAGAACAGTTTGGTCTTAAGCCTAGATTTGAAACTGTCAACAGTAGGGGCATTTTTTATTTCTTCTGGAAGTTGGTTCCAAAGTTGCACTGCGTAGTAGGAGAAAGCGGCTTCACCACATTTTGTTCTCACAAAGGGTTTTTCCAGCAAATTTTTATTCAGTGACCTGAGAGACCTGAGTGACGTGTGCTGCTGACACATGTCTAAAATGTAAACGGGTCCAGTGCCATTTAATGACTTAAACACAAGTAACAGTGCTTTAAAGTCAATTCTGTAGGCTAACTTACTGGAAGCCAATGCAAGGACTTCAGAATTGGAGTAATATGGTCCCTTGTGAGAACCCTTGCAGCTGCATTTTGGATCAGTTGAAGATGTTTGATGGTCTTTTTAGGAAGACCTGTAAAAACACCATTGCAGTAATCAACCCTACTGGAGATAAAGGCATGAATAAGTTTTTCTAGGTCCTTTTCTGACATAAGACCTCTAAGCTTGGAAATGTTTTTTAGGTGATCAAATGCTGACTTAATGATTGCTTTCATGTGACCATTGAAGCTAAGATCACTGTCAATGACAATACCAAGATTTTTAACAGTCTCTTTTGCTTTAAGCCCTGTTTGAACACTCACAGTATAAATGAAAAACACGTTTTGCTTTTTCTTACTCTGCACAGGGTGTGTCATGTGGCATGGATGTACAAATTATGGATGTTTGCATGTTTCAGTTCCTGTGGTATAGGGTCAAAAGCCTAATATTACTTGTAGTCATTGAAGTCAATCCACTAATCATTTTTGTAATGGCTCTCCTGTAAATTTGGTGAAATGTCACTTAGCCTATGTACTTAGATTTATAGCCTGGTCATAACCAGCCCCTCGTTCTACGCTTCTCTTGGTACTGTATGTTTGAGTTTCCAGCCATTGACATTGTTCGCATCGAACCCGAGCCAATTTAAAGAATGCAGTGCAAGAAGACGATAGGCTATCAGTCAAGAGCTGATCCAATCAGTTAGAATTAGACATCTTCAGGAACGTTTCTCAATAGCAGAAATCCCAGACTCTCGTACAAAGCATAAACTGAGGGGCTGGTTATACCCAGGCTAAAAGATTTAGTGATTTATCCCTCTTAACACTTTGAATGCCAGAAACGTTATATGCCGTTATTACTTGTCATGCGTTGAGTGCCAAAAACGTAATGTTACGTTTTTGCCTTTTTTTTAATTTACGAAAATAGAAACCCTCACACAGGTTATATATGATTTTTGGAACTCTGTGATAAATAGAACTGAAATAAATTACGATCGGAAACTCATAAAAACTCACGATCTGCACATTTTGTCTGGACATTTT
>JAODXP020010034.1:0-16108 GCA_027497455.2 Sardinella longiceps | reverse complement strand
TTATTGGCCGTTATTACATTATCGGCCTTTACAGAGCCTGACCTTGTGAAGCTTGTCATTGTCAGGCTGCTGATCAGTGGCGGTGATATGGCGACACTGCATGGAAACGGCAAAGCTGCTCAAACCGGTTTCTTGACATCCTATTGGCTATGAAAGAAGAAAAGGCCAAGAAAGAAAAAGGCCAAGAAAAAAAAGTTTGGGCCCACTTCTGAACTTCATTACAATGCATATGACAAGACCATATTTAACAGATTTTATCACTGCACAAACATATACTCTACATCAGGGCTATTCAATTAGTTTTCCAAGGAATCCAAAGAACTTGAGCCGCAAGTTTTCCCGCGGTCACTATTTTCAAATAATCAAATCGCAACACATTGATTAAAAATGCATATTTGCTTTGTTTTAACAATAACTTTGCATATTAACAATAGCTTTAAAGTATTTATTTACAAAATTTACATTTTTAAAAATACCAGAATAGCATATTTTAATACCATAACTTTGTTTTTAAAGTGAATTATTCATCCCTAAATGTCCTATTACAGAACCCTATTTTGCACTCCAACAGGTAGGCTAAAAAGAAAAATTTAAAATAACACGTAAACAGGCAATGACTCTAATATAAGTACAGTTGTCATAAGAGGAAATGCTGCATCAATAGGCTAGATCAAACCGGCTTTAAAAAAATACATAAAAAGGCTGCGCAACAGCGCGAAAAATCCTCTGGTGGCCAAAAACGGAATTACATGTACTTGCTTAGAATCGCCATAGAGAATGAATAGTGGAAAATACCTTAAAAAAATATTTCCTAATGTATTATTGCCACTTAAATTGACGTAGTTTGGTGACATACTATCTATGAATATTCCGCAAATTATAAGATATATATCAAGTTTTGGAGACTGGTGACGATATTTTAGTTTTAAATATGATGAATCACGTCGGCCGCATCTGAGCCATGTCCGAGCCGCATCTGGGCCGCGTGCGATGCTGGCAGCCCGCGGGCCGCCAATTGAATAGCCCTGCCTTATGTCCTTAACTGACTGGCACTGTACAGTACTGAACAGTACTATTAATTTGTATTATTGGGACACCACTTGCATGTAATGTCAACTTTAGGAAAGGGCTCAGAAAGAATGCAACTGAGCCCTGACACACAGCGCGACCCTCACCAAAACCCGTACAAAATTATGCAGAATGTGCATTTAAATTTGTGAGTCTTTTATGGTCAGTAATACTGAATCAGTTGTAAAATCCTCTCTGACTGGAATTTCTAGTTTTCAGAAGATATGAATGTCTGGGCTCACTGTATTGCACTGTTGCCAGAGAAGAGGAAATGAACAAAAATAACAGGAAGAAAAACAAATCATCATGTCATGGGATTAAAGCAAGGGGAGACACTGGCCTTGGATTAGTTAGCAAGGCTGCAACCTGTCCAGAATGCAGCAGTCAGACTTTTAATTGGTGAAAGAAGAGGAACTTGTCACTGTTCTATTACCTGTGAAGTTTTTAATGCCGTTTGAATAGTGCTATTGATGTTCAATTATTTTACTCAAATTCTGCCTGCAGATGGTGTGTGAATCTCTTTCTTGTACTTGTAATTCTTTTGGTTTAATTCTCTGTCCAAATATTCTTCCATGTCTTATCAGAAAAAAAATCAGTTTTATATCTTGTTAGTTTCTGAGATAGACGAAGCCAACATCATTCCTAAAAAATTTAACACAGGGACAGTACCTGTCTTCCTCCCCAGATTATTTTTCTGAAGCAACAAAAACAACAACAACAACAAAACAGTTTTTGTTATCATATGATCATAAATGCGCAAAACTCACATCACATTTTCACAAGTTTATGCTGCACCAACCAGCCTTATAGGCTACACTATTTTGGAACAACTTAATGCTTTAAGTAAGGGATAACGGCCGACGAGGTGTCCAGTTATTTATTTATAATTGGCGAGGCGGAATCTAGAACTCCGGCGACGCGCGCATCGCGGAGACAGAATTATTCCGCCAAGCCAATTATAAATGAATAACTGGACACCTCGGAGGTCGTTATCCCGCTTATCTCCCGTATCTATCTATCTCTCATATATTTGAAGAAGCGTATAAAACGTAAAAGAAATATGCAACTCAAATTTAAAAGAAGCTAACCTGTTCGGTTTGGGTACTAATTTCAGTTGAAAGTAGATCTACAAGGCTGCTTATTGTTGTTATAGTTATCATTCTGAAAGGCATTCATATGGAACGGTAATCAGTTATTAGATGAGTTATTTTTTGGAACTACTTACAAAGTAGCCAGTTATCTGGAAATAATGGTCACCTAGCAGCCAATCAGAGAAGAGAATGGCGTTCTGAAGGGAGATAACAGAGGGTACTATCACAGGAATGCACGTAACTTTAACTCGTTGCTTACAGAGCTTGTGCTTAGAGTGCATAGAGGTGACACACCTATTTAGACGCTGCCTCTGTTGCCATCTAAACACTGAAGTAGACTGAGGGTAAAAGGGAAGAAAGGCATGTGATACAAGATGTCAGGAATTGGACTTGCTTTGCATGTTTTGGTGGTTTCATTCGCAATGTGGAGACCAGTCAAAGGTAAGCATGGACCCAACACGAAAGTCTTTATTTTGAAAGAAATGAACTACCGGTATTAGTAAATTCAGCTTTTAGTAGGACAATGTTAGATCCAGTTGACCTTAAGTAAGGAATGGTGCTTTATTGTATTGAAAGGGGCAAATAAAAAGCTTGGTTCTGCTTACTTTAAATTTAAACGGCATTGGGATAGAAGTGAAACTATAACAACATAAAATGTGTTGTTACCTGCTGCTTTTGTTCTTCACTATGTCGCATTCATCATCAAATTGCAATACATGCTTAAGGAAGTAGTCCACCATGATTGTGTGTCACACTGGCACACTGAAAACTGTTGTTCTATCAGACTAAGGCAATGCAACAAGTTTTATTTTTGTCAGTTCTGTAAACCATTTTTGGACATGGAGATCTCATTTTTTTTATAACTAACAAACTTATAGTTGAATCATGGAGCCTGTAGAATTGTGTTGCCTCAAACAAAATGAAAATATTGTCAAATATCATGTGTCATATTGTATCATCCCAGGAATATCATATTTCAACACTGAAAGCTGGGTTCTAAGCTTACTTAATCTGCTGCATTGGTGAAACTATACAGTTGAAACCATATGTTTGCATTCACCTCGGAGAGAAAATCAAAAACTTTTTTTCTTTACATTTGAACGTTGAATCAGGTACACATTGTATGTTTCGGTTCAGCTAGCCTACTATTATCACATTTTTTTATTATTATTACATTTTATAGATTTTTTTTAGCTATTTTATCCAAGCTTTTGGTCACATGACCTTCATCAGAGCATTGCACAGTATGCTACATACAAAGCACTTACTTACTTAGTCTACCTAAAGTTCAGTCAGTGTAATTAAGACAAATGGATACAATTTGTAGTTCAGTCAACAACAACAAAATAACAACAACAATAATAATAATAATAATAATAATAATAATAATAATAATAATAATAAAAATACAGAAACAATAGATCAAACCAAGATTTAGAGAAATTGCATTAACATCAGTCAACATAAATGGCAATTCTTCCAATGTTTTCAACCACAGTATGACCACAGTATCACAGCTTCACACTCCAGTCAAAATCAATATTTGGGCCTTTTGGGTACAATGAATCCAAGATGTGTTTCCAGAACAATTCTCTTTGGTACAATCTTTTATCAACATCACCACCTCTGGGCTACTTAATTTATTGAATATCCTGGAAGCAAAGTAGGGAGCATAATATTCAGCAAATTGACAAGCTACAGGATAATTAGGATCAGCTCATCTAATCAGGCTTTTATGTTCACTGATCCTTTGTTTTAGAGAACATGTGGTTTTTACGCATAAACCTACAGGGTGATACATGACACAACAAATGTCTTGTCTTTTTTTAACACTCTCATTTAGCAGGTCAGCTTTCGGTGTATTCAGAGCTGTATTGGAGCTCTGCTTCCTCTATATAATCTGAGGTTATCCCCTCGCCAGAAACGTTTCATATCTTCATTATTCTCAATAAAAACCTTTGTTTTAGACAACATGTGGTTGGTTTTCCCACATAAACCTTGTCACACAGGCACTTCAGTATTGGTATTGCATGTGATAAAACCCATTACAGAGAAGCTCTTACCCGTCCTGGGATGCTTAAAATCCCTGGCCTTTTGTGTATTGTTACGTTGGGCACAATTGCCACATGGATAATTGCCATCTCTCAATGGTGCCAAAAAGGTCTGTTTAGGTTCTGTATGTACTGTATACTCGCCTTAACCACTTTATTGTGGAGATTTGGACTCCATTTTAGCACAAATAAAAAAGTGGCTCCTTAAATTTATTTTAAAGGGAGGGACATAGGGCCAATATTTCTTGATAGTATTTGTAATCACATTAGCAGATGGACCATATAATATGCATATGTATGGAATGCTTCCTCAATACAAGCTGAGGGATATTCCCTCGCCAACAAACGTCGTTTCATATCTTCAGTATTCTCAAAAAAATCCTCAATGGAATGACAGATATGCCACAGTCTGTAAAACTGGCATTTTGGGAGGCCATACTTCCTTATTCCTCATGACAGAACTGGTGTAACTGCTTCAGGTGTTTTCAGGCCTGCTTGCATGCATATGCCTTCTCTGTGCTTCAATTTATCCATGTAATTGTCTTGTGTCATGATGCCATTTGTTTTGTGAAGTGCCCCAGTCCCTCCTGCAACAAAGTAGCTCCATAACATGATGCTGCCACCCCCATACCTCACTACATGGTGTTCTGAGGCTTGTAAGCTTAAAGCAATATACCGGAGTAAGTTTAAGCATAGTCCTGCTGCACAAGCCTTCTAACAGCAATATATTTCGCATGAAATGAAAGATTTTCGAACAACACAGACCTGAAGCAAACATGAAACACTTTACATTGAGTCAATGTAACCTCAGATCTTACTTTCGGTTTCCAACAGTCAAGTCCCATTGATTCAGTGTAAAATGCCTGTTCGCTTCTGCGTTCGCGTTCGGTCTATGCTATACCAAATTATTTTGTTCCACTCGCTAACTAGCGCATTTAGCAAGCTCTTTCAACAGGGCTATGCTTGAATTCACTCCGGTACTCTCCTTTAAGCATAATATACTGTTCAGGCCATTGCTTCAAAACCACCATTAAATAGTCACACTACTGTTTCCAAATTTACTTGGACAACAGTTGTAATTTCTGGAGGCATGTCCTGTTGTCTGATGAAAACGTCTGGCCATGTTGAAGAGTGGTATAAATGAAGGAAAAATGGGAAAGCTCATAAGTCTCAGAAAACCATCACATATGTAAAGTATGGGGGTGGCAGCATCATGTTATAGAGCTGCTTTGCTACAGGAGGGACTGGGGCACTTTAAAAAACAGACGGCATCATGACACAAGAAAAATATACAGATATATTGATGTATGAGGATGTACGTATGCATATATTGTATGTATGTATGATGATGTATGTATATATTGATATCGAGATGTATGATGTATACAAGTAGGACTGAAAACACCTGGTCTAGTCACACCACTTCCGTCAACAGGAAGCCGTTTCAAGGCCATTCTATCAAAAAAGTTTATGTTGGGGGGCGGCATAGCTCAGCGAGCTGAGTGCGTCATACCGCAAATCTGGGGACCCGGGTCCGATTCCGACCCGAGGTCATCCATACCCTTCTCTCTCTCCCACTCATTTCCTGTCACACTCTCTACTGTCCTATCGAATTAAAGGCACAAAACCCCTAAAAAATATATAGATCTTAAAAAAAAAAAAAAAAGTTTATGTTAACGTATGGACAGATGTAAAAACAACAACAACAACAAAAAAAAAAAACAGTAAAATAGTCTTTTTATTCTGATATTTAATAAATATAAGAAATGTACAAAAAAATTGATAATGCTGACTGAACTGAAACAGACAGAGCTTACTCTTATTCAATGTTCAAGAGGGAAGAAAATGAGAGTTTTTCATAAGCACTGGATTTTTTTAAACCCCTCTCCTCTATTAAAGCTGTATTCGGAAAGTCCTTTAACGTCAAATTTTGTACAATTGTCACGTTATTCTGGAAGTAGTACATGAAAAAGGCTATTTAGGGAAAAAAAACTAATTCTGTAGCTCCATCTAAACCCTGTAATCATTGTTGCAAAAATCCAGCGTTCCCTTTAGCCTTCTACCAATCAGCTTAGGAGGGAGGGATTGCTGTGTCGATCACAGCTGTGAGCAAGCCGCTGACAACTACAGCAAAAGAGGGATTTGAGAGGCCGTTGAGCGTAGTAGAGACAGGGGGAGGGACCGGAGAGTTGTATGATTTTTAATTCTCTGAATTACGTAGACTTGCTGAATACAGCTTTGATCCATTCTTTAAAAAAATTAACAAAAGGACAGTAGGCCTATATCTGTCTAGTTGTCCAATATCACATCAAACCAGTTCTTCAAACAATTGAAGTCTTATTCATGGAAACAAACCCAGATTATTTTTCTGAAGCAACAAAATAAAAAATGAAAGTATTTGTTTTATAGAAAAACAGAAAGTTTAAGCTTTACTTACAGAATCTGACCTTTTACTTTCACAGGGTCTCATTCATTGCTGGCCTTTGCTACTTACATCAAAGGAGACACGCCTTTTCCTGAGTGTGGTGCCATGGTGATGCTAGATGATGTTCAATGTGTTTATTATTCTGCTAATGAACAGAAATTTTTCCCAAGAGAACTTTTGAGCGACCAGCAAGTTGTAGATCCTGCTGGAGACTTATATGGCAAATATGTGTTTACACTCATGTGTCAATATTTAAGTGTTAAAACACATAAGTATATTTATTATCACAATAACACCCATGACACTACAGGTAGGTAAAATTGGTGATGAGGCTTCAAATATGTGCTCATATACGTATTAAAGGTTAAAAAAAGACAGTAAATTGTTAAAATTTTGCTTTTGTCCTTTTTGTTTACCTTTAATTATAGTCGTATACTCCCACCAGAGTATATTTGGTTGTGATCTACCGGATGATAGAACACCAGGGGGAATGATCTATAAGGAATCTATAAATGGAGACCTAGGAGATGAAGTATATGTCAGATCTGACAACACCATTCATCGTGTCCAACGATGGCCTGAAGCCTGGAGTCCAACCTCATACTGGACAAATGTAATTCAAGACATGTATAAGGCTGTCTGTATGAATACACTTCAATTATTACTAAAGGAAAAGAGGAGATACGTAATGAGAAAAGGTAATGTGATAAGTCCTTGTGTAATGACACTATATGAAGAGGCAATTATGTTTTAACATAAACATGTTCTGAAAATCAGTCAAACCCAGAGTCAGACTGTTCCAGAAGGATCTCCCAGATTCTGGAGGGGTTCAAATCACCTGCTTGGCCACTGGTTTCTACCCGCGTCACATCAACCTGACCCTGCTCAGAGACGGCCAGTCTGTGTCTGACCACCAGCTCATTGGGGGGAGCTGCTACCTAACGCTGATGGAACCTACCAGATGAGGAAGAGCCTGGAGGTCAGCACAGAGGAACTGAAGCGTCATCACTATACCTGCACAGCTGAACACCTCAGCCTGGACAATAAGTTGGACATAACCGTAGGTAAGGATTACACTAAAAGAACGAGATGCGTCATGCACTGCAGTTTGAATTTCTAAATAAATGTTCTGGCATTTTGAATTTAGTGCAAAGTGAAACAAATGTGACCCTGGCTGCAGAGTTAGTCCACTCAGGGGTGTCACAAATAGCAAAAACATGTATCTCATAAACCCTTTGACGTATCATGACCATATTTGGTGAGATAACTTGGACATCATCCCAAGTGCATGCCTTACATTTTGTGCCATTTGACCACTAGGTGGCACCACAATGGCATTACACTCATATTTGGAGGGTTACTTTTGGGGACCATCTATAGCAACCTCCTCAAATTTGGGGTCATTTGGCCCCAAGAGGGTACCACAATTAGGAAAAACATGTATCTTGAAAATGCTTTGACGTATCAAGTCACGGTTGGTGCCATAATGAGCAAAAATATATTTTGGGTCTTATCTCTTTGTAGAATTGTATCTGATGCCCTGTGATGTCCTATCTCGGCGTGACAATCTGCTGTGTGTCTTGACAGTTGTCATGGTGTGGTATTACCACTCTGGCGGGTCGCCATGGCAGCGCATCCCAGCAAGCACACTTCTGCATTTTCTCTGGGAATGCATTCTTGTTATTACACCTGTCCGCCAATCAGTAACCCCTGTGTATTCTTTTGTGCTTGTAGATGGCGTAGCTGTCCAAGGCCGAAGCTATTTAGCTCCAGCAGCAGTTGTAGTGCTGGCATGCCTAACTGTAGGCGTTATTGCCATTCGCTTGTACTGGAGAAGATGCATGAGTAAGATTTCCCAATAAAAGCAACAGCTGCACCAGTGGAGATTGAGATGAAGGAAAAAAGTCAAAGCCCCAGTAATATACTGACAATAGAGGGATTGATTGCTTTTGTATTTCCAGTATATATGCATCCTCTACAAAACATATTGATTCTTAGGGTTATGAATAATAATTGTCTCTGATTTTCTGTCTCTGAATTTTTTTTTTTTTTTTTTTGTATAATGCCTGTCCTTGAAAAATAAAGAAAAATCTGCACACTCAAGTCTTTGCAAATAACTTTTTTACTCTATGTTCTGCTAGCTTTCGGTCAAAAGACCTTCTTCAGACAGAGTAAAACTGTCTGTCCTTAAAAATAAACATAATATTTTCAAAACAGACTTTCAGGGCTTTGTTGACCGTGTGCATTATAAATGAGGTCCATATAACTTAATGTCTTATGTTGGGTATGTTGCGAGCTCCCTTTCTAAAAGTTCAAGTTCAAATTCATTCGTCACATACATAATCATGGCATTATGGTGGACTCCAAAGACTGTAGTTAAATATAAATAGTAAACAATAAAGTAAAATAATCATAGCTAAAAATGTACATTAATAATTACACAAGTTATAACATGAAAATTGAAGAGTGCAGTTTAATAATGGTTAACCATGAGGGACTCCCCGGACTGGATTCAGCTTTATATGAGGGATCCTGGAGGTGGTTGAGGTGGAGCACTACTGTATCGGGTACCCTGGAATGAGACTACAGCTGGTGGATATGTTTAAGAAGTCTGTGAGTGAATGTGATTTGGCCAACCATGTTCCCTCTAAGCTGTGCACCTACGCAGGCATGCGGAAGCAGAGAGCATGGCACATTGTCAGAGCCGATGTGCGGACAGCTTAAGGCAGGGGTGGGCAATTATTTTGGCCGAAGGGCCACATTTGGCTTTTAGATTTTGACTAACGGGCCGGGTATTAACCGTTAACCGGTTGATGCCGGCAAATTAACAAGTCTTAAACCATTAGCCCCACTTTCTTCAGAGGACATGTTAACATGCATGGTTAAAAGGGGGATTTTTTTTCATGAACACAACAAATTTGATAATTTAGGCCTAGGTCTCCTTGGCTAAAAGATAAATTATTCTACTTTGGGAAGGTTCCACGGGCCGCATGTGGCCCCCGGGCCTTAGTTTGCCCAGGCCTGGCATAAGGATATGGCTTCTCTCTTGCGTCTATTAGTTTGTGTCTAGTCAGAGATGACTTTCGACTGAAGCTCTTACCACACTCAGTGCAACGGAAAGGCTTCTGCCCTGTGTGAACCCACTGGTGTGCTTGGAGACTTACCAAATGTAAGTATTCTTTATCACACAGGGTGCAGTGATATGGCTTCTCTCCTGTGTGCATTAGGTTGTGTGTTTCCAAATTTCTCCTTCGACTAAAGCCCCTATCACATTTAGCACAATAGTAAGGGTTTTCTCCTGTGTGCCTGTAGAGAAGCAGGATCGAATATTTGAAAGCTAACGTCATGGGCAAATTTGCCATTTTGGTTGCTGTGCTCAAGCGATGTTTCTTGGGAGTCTTCGGCGACTCTTGGCAATTTATCTGTCTCGGACTGAACGCACAGTTAGAGGTGCGCCACTATGACCCTGTGCACAGAGCAGTGGGATGACGACAGGGGTGCTGCAGGAAAGTTTGGGCCCTATGACAAAAAATAATTTTGGGCCCCTCATATATTGATTTTAATACAAAAATTTTCTCTGGGCCCCCCTGTCAGTGCCAGGCCCTTAGAATAATCCTAGGCTCATATGACACACATATTGTGCACACATATTAAGCATAATGGCACTCATATTATACAGACCCCGCACAGGGAAAAGACAATGTCACCATGCCCTAATTTGCATACTTATGAAAAGTAAAAAATACAGAATTGTAGACCACTAACACTAAATCACTGGTTTTCAAACTGGGGTCGCAGTACATTGCCAGGGGATTCCGTGAAAAAGGTTGTTACAAAACATAAACTTTTCTTAATGGGAGAGGAATACTACTAAAACCCTTTCCTTAGGCATTTTTAAAATAGTAGGCCTACAGTAAACTTCTCCTGAACTGTCAGATTTCCCCAGTGCATGGGATTGCAATGAGATTGATCAAGGAAGATTTGATGTGTGGCACGCATTATTATCAGGGCAACATACAGAAATTATCGGTGCAGTATCCTAACATCATGGATTCGAGAATTGCAGAGCTGCGACTGCCCTGGATCACCAAAAAAAACAGTTCCAACTTGGTTATCCACACATCCGCAACTTCCTCAGCTCCCAGGTGAGCATAGAAAGAGAAGAAAAACATGTGATTTATTTTACAATAAATCCAAATTACATTTGAAAGGGTTTTCTTGTTTATATGTGTCTTGCTTCATGACAACCAGATGTACACTCTGCCTGTGTATAGCAAGCCCTGTGGGCTGGTTCTGAGGAAACATGGTCCTCCTGCGCCAAACACCAGCTTCATGTCAACGTCTGCAACTACGTCAAGAAGATCACCTGGACACACTCACCCCTAGAGCAGCATGTTTGTGCGCAGAACCCCAAGACTCTGGTGGTAACCAGCTGGTACAAAGGGACATTAATGGAGAAACAGCCTTGTGGTTTGCTATAGGCCTAATTTACAGTCTACAAAGTCACGACAAAAGACAAATTCCAATTTTCCAAAAGCAACCATATTATATTCACCTCTCCTCTCTTTTAATTTTTTTTTTCAAGTGATATTGAATGTTCACTCACATCTCACTCAAACCTTTAAAAAACAGTTAAGTATATTAAAGACATTCAGCACAGACGTTTAAGTAAAAGTGTCCTCTTGTGTAATGCATGAGCTTGAAGCTGTGCTAATATTGAAGTAGCTATAGGGGAACTGCTCCATCATGAGTCACATTGTTGTGTCATGCCAATCATAACGTTTTGTCTCTTTAGTGTGCTTATCTTCCGTAGTCCTCATCCTCCTCATCTTGCTCACTGTTTGTGTTCTTCTCAATGTCTGAAAACAGATTCTTATTGTTAACAATCACAACAATCGCTGTCCATGTGATCATCTATGATCCTCTGCCTCCTATATCTTCTACAGTATTTGATATTGATATTAGCTGATAACTTACCTCTAAATTTCCTTCTACAAAAGTATGAGACAAGGATGGATCCAATCAGACATGCCAGCAACATCAGCACTGCTACCGTTACATATTTTCTGCCTGGAACAGGCCCGTAATCTATGAGCAGAAAGTCATAAAGGTGTCAAAAATCCTAGCTGAAAAAAGCAACAACAACAAAAAAAGCAAATAAAAGTGAAAGTGCTGAATCCACTTTGGAAACTATGATTATTGAGGTGTGTGAGGAACAGCCGACCCACTAAATTGCTGTGTTAAAATCGGGTTATTTGGAAGTGTAAAAGTGGTTATGGAAGGCATCTTTGAAGCGAAGAAGTGAGTAAACTTAATGAGTGGGCTATCCAAAACCAATGCATTCTAATAGGTCAGTAGTACCAGCCAGGTACCCAAAATGGTGCAGTGAGTCGAACGTTTTATAGAATGTCTGAGAACATCTATGATGCCAGTTGCAACCCATGAATACTCTGTGAAGAATACAGAACTCTGACAATAAAACACAATGTATGAAGTCCTTGATATTGCACAATATGTCTACCGTAATTTCCCGACTATTAGCCGCAGCTTATACATTGATTTTGCAAAATTTCTTCCGCTATGAGGTTAAAACAGGGGGCAGTTAATATGGTGATAATATGTTTGTTTGTTTTTTAACTTGCATAAAACACTGTCCTGCGGCTTATACACAATGCGGCTTATATGCGGGGAAATTACTGTATTATGGTCATAAACGTACAGGGAAGAGTGTAAGAGTCCTTTTTTTTTCCTGCATTTGTGTTCTATATTGAGACATTTGGAACTGAATGCCATTTCTTTCGCCAGTAAGTTGGTAACTGGCAGCTAGTGAACGTTTAAACAGTGTGAAGCCATGTCTTGCCGGTCTAGTGACTGAACTATCCTGATTATCGCTAACTAAATGATGATGTCCACTTGATGAACTCGACCTAAATGCCACCCATATTGACTCAATCCCCTGATTATTCCACCTGATTGACTGTCCCACAAACTATACTTTGCCTACCATCTAGTAACTCTCCAACAGTATTCTGCATTCATGCTGTTACTCTGTGAAAACCATGGTCAATCTATGTATCAGGCCATGACCACTGACTGCATGGGTACTTCACTGGGCCCCTGGCAGGTAGGTTGAGGCCATGAGATGTGGATCTGCCCAAGGTTTCTTCCTAAAATGAATTATTATTAAGTGAAGGGAGATTTTCTTTCCCCTGTTACTCATGGGTGCTCCCCTTACTAAATTGAATTGAAAGAGGCTTGACTCACAAACAGCAGACAAAATATGGGCTCCTCACTGCTCCAGGTTTGTGTATGTTGGGAGTTACGAGTTACAAGAGTAACTAATTACTGTAATGCATTGCTTTTTGTGGTAACTTGGTAATGTAAGGCATTACAGGAAAAAAAGGTAATATTTTACTCGGTACAATTGTCAGTAACTCAAGTTACAATGCATTTTTAACTTGGAATGAAGTGGTGTTTTTTTTTCCTTCATACAAATTCACCAAAAATCACTGAGAGGTCATCAAGGGTAAAACGTCTGCTGTGCCGGAATTAATGTAGAACTTTACAGTCTCCGCTTGTCATTCTCATCATTGATAACGAATTAGCGAAGGTCATAGGCTACTGGAGGGCCCTGAAAGTAATTAGATAATTTAATATTAATTGTATAATTAAGATTTGCATAACCATATGCTTTTTATGTCTTTATGTTTGAGCTTGGCCTGACTCAACTGTTTTTCCATGAGATGCAGATATGTGTGTGCGTATGTTCTTAAGACATTCTGTTCCTACTGTTCCATCATCACAGATAAGGCAGTATATCATGTCTTTACTGGTCCGGCACAAGGATGGCCTACTTTTCTCCCCTGTCTATCTGTCAACACCTATGTGCTCTTAGGTTACCACGCTGGCATATGGTCTGACTCTGTGGGGTCCACGCATTGGGTCCACGTCAACTGGGGACGTCCAACGTCATCTTCCGTCGACCTGGACCATATAAATAGTTAGGAAACTTCCTGTTTAGTTAGAGCAGCAGAGCTGATGGATTTTTGCGGGTAGCATGCTGTCTCTCCCTTGGTGCACCATGGTCTTTGTTTTGCTTTTTGTTAATAAACTCTGTTCCGGATCTTTTCTAAACCGTCGTCCGACTGGCTCTGTATTTAGGTTTTGGTATACTGATTTAATTACTATCAGCCCGAAGAGTAACTTAAATGTAATGCACAGTAGTGTAACGCCATACATTTTCAAAACAGTAATTATAATGTAAGGGATGACTTTAAAATGTCATTAACAAGTAATAAATAACGCATTACAACTTGCCCAACACTGTTGTGTGCGTTAGTTACAGTTAAGTAAAATGCAACCCTTATGGATTAAAGTAGTACTGTTCCACTTCTCACATTTACTTTCACATTCAAAGTATCAAGATGATTACCTAAAGGTATGTCCAACTTATTGTCCAGGCCGAGGTGTTCAGCTGTGCAGGTATAGTGATGATGCTGCAGTTCCTCTGCGCTGACCTCCAGGCTCTTCCTCATCTGGTAGGTTCCATCTGCGTTAGGTAGCAGCTCCCCCCAGCGAGCTGGTGGTCAGATACAGACTGGCCATCTCTGAGCAGGGTCAGGTTGATGTGACGCGGGTAGAAACCAGTGGCCAAGCAGGTGATTTGAACCCCTCCAGAATCTGGGAGAGCCTTCTGGAACAGTCTGACTCTGGGTTTGACTGAGGTGGATGTAAAAATATGATATTTTATATATATATGGGCAATTCCAGCGTTATGGACGTGACATTTTCGTGCATTATTGATGAACAAAAGGCCAGATAACCTCTGCAAACCTAGCAGTATTTCACAATTTTTTTCATATTCTTCTGCAAACTCCATGGCTGAATACAGGCAAACAGAAAAAAATAATATCATGATTTGCATCATAAGAATATGAGCCTTTCAATTTGCGTTATGGACGTGACGAAAAACGGACAAACTTTTGAGAGAGCGTAGTTTTTGCTGTGAAGTGTGTGAAATTTCTAGAGAAATGTAAATATTACTACATTCATACCAAACAGGACACCTCAGTAAAGACAGAGAAAGACTTAATTTCAAATGTAAATGTAAAAAAAGTTGGTTTTCATTGGGAGACATGGCGTTATGGATGTGACGTTATGGACGTGACGTCTGGAAAAACTCTCCAAAACGATACAAAACAATTGTGAACGGTGGATTTTAACCTGTAACAAGAGAAATAGTAATATAACAATGAAAAATAACTGATAGTATTGCAGCTTTGTGTGTGTTATCACCCACTTATGCCCATTATAAGCCCCTCCATAGACTTACATTATAGCTGAATAGGGTAAAAAATTTAACAAACAGATATCCTTTCGAAACTTGCTCAGTTGAATATTTACATCGAGACAATACTTTTTTTTATTGGAAGTTTTCTGAAAGAATTTGTATGTCCATGTAGGTGAGACTTAAAGTTTTAAGGTGAGGTTTACTTTTTCGTGGAATTGCCCATATATATATATAGTGCCTAATGTCACAAATAGAACTTACTATAGGTGCCAAACTCTCACAGGTAGAATACAAATTCTTAACTCTCAAACTCTGTTCACTCATGGGGAATCAACACCATGATGTTGTGATGTCATTGGATTGTGTTACCTTTTGCCATCACATGCTTCCTGTGCAGGTGAAGAAATTTATTAAGCGCGTTGATGCAGATAGGCTGGTAAAAATCTATGAGGACCCCTCTGACGGTCTCTGTTTGGAGGACATCCCAGGCTCCTGGCCATTTGAATTCAGCTTGAAAGGTCCTCTCTGAGATGCTGAGAAGCATCTCATCTCCACTGACTCCATTGAAGGACTCCTTACTTATCATTCTCCCTGGTGTGTTCATGGCCTTGAAATCACAGCCAAATATTCGTTGGTGAATCTGAACCCCTGTAATGAAGTTTGGACAGAAAAGGACATTAACACACACACACACAGACAAAATGTATTTCTGTCATAGGGCCCAAGATTTCTAGCGGCATCCCTGCACACACACAACACTACAAAATTACATTCTTGGATAGGCTACCCTTCAACAACCACAGAAGTGCAAAGTCAATAGGCTACTTACTGCCTGTCTTATTGTAATGACGTATCAATTCATGCGTTTTGACTCTCATCATTTCATGCCACTTTGTAAATACAGCAATGACATTTTTCTGGTCACTGGGCCCAAGCATTTCCTCATTCATAGGTCCTCTTGAGTGAAGCTTTTGTTCATTGGAGGAATAGTACCCAACCTGGATATCATCCAGCATCAACACAGCACTAAATTCATGAAATGGCGTATTCCCTTTGATATACATAGCAAAGGCTAACAGTGAATGGGCACCTGCCGATACATGGAAAAAAAACAAAAAACAATTCTTCTTAATGCATTTATGTGAAACAAAAGGATCAGATAATAATTTCATCATATTTTATA